>JBAMJV010006333.1:0-42625 GCA_037951105.1 Echinarachnius parma | reverse complement strand
CAATTTAATGTCTTTCAATATCAAGTTTGTCAAACATTCAATTTTTGGCACTCTTTATCCACATTTGCTGCTCTCAACCCAGGTGTAGTAAATGGGTACTTAGCAGGAATGTATTCCTTAATTGAGCACCTTATCTTGGCAGCTCAGCTAAAGCCAAGCTAGTAATGCCCTAAGTGCTTTAAATACTTTGTTGATAAAGGGTTATAAAAAAAAGGCTAAAGCCAAGCTAATAATGCCATAAGTGCTTTAAATACTTTGTTGATAAACTTAGGGTTATACAAACAAATGGACAACTATTATTATTGTGCCATTGTATACGTGAGTGGGTTAATCATTAGTTTCATGAGATATTTCCGATAATTTTTTGAGAAATAAATATTGTATGGTTTTGAAAATCCTGAAATATTCAGTAAACTCATTTAAAAAGGCTGATCTTTTTTTAATTCTATATACCGGATTTGGGCATGAAAGCTCCCCTGTAAATATGACACGTTTTTTTGTTCACCTGACAAAAAAAGATAAGCCTCCCCACTTTGCTGCCAGAAAATAGTAAATATTTAAAGATATTGCCCAAATACATGTATGGCATTAATTTGCTCATTTGCCAAATGTAAATTGAGTTTACGCATTTGCCTAAATTTCAGGAAATTTCGGGCCGTATATCGCCATTTTATTCCATGTAGATGATTTGGTTGTTCTATCTTCTGCTACTGTAAAGTAAGCCGCATCTACATGGACTTACATAATATAAGTATAACCAATGTTGTATGCAAATGTGACAGTTTATGTATGCATTCCTGTACTTTTTGTCATGTAGTATGGAGCTAATGTACATGTATAATGATTATGGATCTAGAAAATAAGGGAAGTCCATTTTTATGTTTGCCCATTTCCATTTCAATATATTTCTGGGGCTCGTTTCATGAAAGGGTCTTAAGTTAAGACCGTCTTAACTATCACGTGACTGTATCTACGGACAGTGTATACGGACATACAGATGGCATTTGTTATGGGGGTGTTTCACAAAGATTCTAAGTTGGACTTAACTCTTAAGTTGGACTTGTATGGAAAGCCATTTTTAGCCGCTTGAAATAAAAAATACTCATAAGCAAACATTCAAGTAATTTAGACTTTTCATAAATTTTAAAGATAGAACATGAAATCTCCTTGATAATAGAATCATATTAATGATTTGAAACAACATTTTCTGCCCTTTTAAAAGACTTTCACCCCCAAAATCAATGAAACTAGCGGCTTTCCATACGTTTTAAGTCCAACTTAGAGTGAAGTTCAACATGGATCTTTGTGAAACACCCCCTGATCACAAAGAACATGAAGGACAAGGTTGGAAGTATAATTGCTTTTTTTTTTTTTTTACAATTAGGTACATTTAAACCATTTTAAAAGTAATAAGAATTATGTTTGTTCAATGGAATATTGTGCGCCACGAGTGTCGGAACAGACAGATGTGCGCGAGATAGAAATGTATAATTATTATTATTATTATTAATATTTATATTTGTACATTTTCTTCTGTGTGTTTTTATTAAGAAAGCTGAAATATATATTGTCATATAAATATATAATTTGTACGCATCTATCTTTATTTGTTTGTCAAATCTAGACTATAGTTTTTAGAATCCAACGTTAAAGGGATAGTACAGTATTGGTCAAACAGAATTGTAGTAGTAACTAAAACGTGTAAAATATTACAAAAGTAACAGTTATGATTCAACCATGCTTGTATAGCAGATAAACATGTAAACGGTTATACAGACCAATTACGAGTCAGAACACCACCGCTAACACAAGAGGCAGTCCTCCAGACATATCAAGTTTCAACCATTCTTTATTAATTAAAAAATGTGAAAATGATGTTTGGTTAAAATAATATTCAATAGAGAGATCATACAAACAAGGTTCAAAACCGTTTTGGAATATTTGTAAAATGTTACTGGAATCATTCTGTGGTGAATTGGGAATGATTTTCTTCACATCTTTCTATACGCATAGGCACCTGAACGTGACATGTACACACTCTGGCACACAAACACACACACACACGCACGCACGCGCACACACACACACACACACACACGAACGCACTCAAAAGCAGGGACATACAACTCACACTCACACGTACACATCACATACGGTGTACATGTTTGTGGAATTTGAAAGGATCTTGTATCTTTGTTGACATGTTCAAAAACTTATGAGGGTTGATAACATAATTACCTTATATTTGTTATCTTATTAAAGGGGTAGTACAGTGTTTGTAAGGCTGAACTTTAGTAACCAAACCTGGACAGTAACATTATAAATTAATAGTTATAACTCCACCATGCTCGAAAGGTATTACACAATTACCTTTTTTTCATACAGAATTATGCATGTGATGTTTTATTGAAATAATTATTAAATAGAGAGATCATCAACAACTATTTAAAAAACGCTTTTGAAAGTTTTTGAAAAGTGCAAGCGTTTTTTTTTTATTTTTGAAAAAATCATCTAATTATTTAGGCCCCAAATAATTATAAGATCAGATATATTTATTGATATTTCAGCCGTTTCTGGGTCGATTTTGGTGAAAAAAAGATCATTCCGCCATTAAAAATGCATGTTCTCTCAAATTCGACACTCATTTTTTCATTACCTCACAAACAAATTGTGATGTGCAGCGCCCTCTCTACCAAAACTGAACTACCCCTTTAATATGTCCACTTAGTGATGTGTGAACATTCCACGATAAATGAATGCCATTTTCACGTGAACATGGTGAACTAAGCCCCTAAGCGAAAATTTATAGTGACATTCACCCACTCAGACACTGACTTTGAATACACTTAAAATTATCCACTAGAGAATAATCATTCATACACATTTAAAGGGATGTTGTAACTTTGTTGGCATGTGCAGAAAGTGTTGAATGGTTGTTAAAATGTGTGTGTTAGTGATGTGATATGTCTACTGAGTATAATGTGTGAGAATTTCACCTTACATGGATGCTATATGAACGAGTAATGAGCAAAATGCACAGTGATATTCCCTTACTCATTGCACTGACTTTGCATACAATTATGACTACACCTCAGTCGTAAATATCGTTTTAACGAAAGGGAAATTTGAAAAACCAAAACCAATTTCATGTTTCTATTGGTAATACGGATACAACACGGTAAAAGACAGGGGCCGCGGAACCGGGGGGGGGGGGGGAGGGGCTGGCGGCTGCAGCCCCCCCCCCCCCCCCCCCCCCCCACTTGTTTGGCTTAAAACAAAAAAATACATAAGCATAAAATAACAATTATTATAACAATTAAAATGTGGTCAGCCCCCTCACTTTCAAAACCTTTGTGCGGCCCCTGTAAGAGAACCACTAGATGTCTAGTTCTGTGGACTTTGACAATGCGAATGGTAATGATTCCCTCGTTGAGGTATGTGCGAACCACTATAGAGTTCTAATTGAATTGCTTGGATTTTCACAATGTTACTAGATCCCTTAAAAGTAATGATTTCCTTTTCCTGCCAGCCTTTTAAAAATATTTTATTTAAAGAAAGGAGAATGTTTTTAGACAACATACAGCCAGTAACACAACAAAACAACAGTCCGTTCTACTGGGCAGAGATGATAACCAAATAAACAAATATTTTATTGAGTAAACATGACAATATAATTCACACAACTCTTTAAAGAATAATCTTATAGACTTTTCAATATTCGGAAAATTAAAAGGAGAAGAAAAATAAAGAGAAGAGACAAACATACAATTGCAGTAAGAATTAATCGGTGTCTCGCAAAGTATTTGACAATCAATATTGGTACGACATGTCGTGAGCATCCGATATCCTACGTCAAGTTAGAGACATCATTTGAGATGTAGTTTTGTACTTTTATTACCATTATTTTAAACCGTAAAAGTTATAAATATACCTGGGCCATTTCAAGATTATGAACAAAAATCGTGTGGACGTTTTGTTCGAGTCAAAACAGTAATTTGTAATTATTGTACATTTATTATTTGATAAATTGTTACGTACGGTCGATGTTTTTATTTACAATGATTATTTCAATTTCTGATATAAGTGCATACATTCTCGGATGGAATTAGTTTCATTAACAAAATATTAGACATTAAGTAACACAAATTTCTGAGTAATAAATGACACAAGGGTTTTAGAATGATATTCCGAACAATATTGATATACAACATGTTATCCAGATTCAGATATTTCACAACCACGGAAAGTTTGCACTGGTAAAAACATATTATACACGAAAATAGATATATATACTTTGAATACATTGCACATTGCACATTTGTATTGAGGAAATGAAGTAAACTTTACACACTAGATATTATGTAGGTTCCAAGGATTTATGTAGAATAGCCCCCTCATTAGTTAGTAAATAGTGTTTTATAGTGTTAACGTGTCGCTATTCGCTTTTGATCACGAATGGATTTCCTGCGTGGCAACCGTCTTAAAGACTTGCCAAAGATTTGCCCGACATAGCGGATTCCAAAATATTGAACTGTATTTTTGTTTGAGTACCAAGCAGCTATGAATAGCTTGTCTACAAGTCATTATTCGAGGAATGCACGTGAATTTGATTATCATTATGGACCACGTTTGCAAGACGATGACATTAATCGCATTTTGGAAAGTGAAATACTTATTCCTATAGTTTTACATGAAATTATTCACATTACTCTGAAATACTGTAATTCTTCACTTGATACATATTGTTGACTGCTCATCAGTGAGTTGGTTGTTACAGTTAAATATAATTTACAAGTATATCTGAACCATATATATACTACTAATTATGATTACTATTATACAGTTGATATTATATCTTATTTTAATGTGACAATATTCACACAACCTTGTTGTAGTATGAAACTTTTGTTTCTTAAGTAATAAGTAAAATAATTGAAGAAACATGATTACCTCACGTGTTTAATCTTGAACTCAATTCTATCATATACTGAACATAATAGGATAACTCTTTTTATTATAATACATGTTTGTATTTACAGGCTGTGGGATTATGTCCAATATATACAAACAGAACTAAGCTCTAACAGTAGGCTATACGCTCAGCAAACTAATTACAAACAGTCCAACAACTTTACAAAAATGAGAATAATAGGAATAATATTTATAATAAGATGTGTGCATGGTGTGAGACTATATACGAACAGAACACACTGAATGACACTTTGAAACGTTTTATAGTACACTCTTTACGGAACTATGGATATTTGAATTGAATATTTGATATTACTTTATTAAATCGCGTCTTCTTGCTTAATACATGTTACTGTTCCTCGTGTGACTCATATTGCACATAATTGATCATGAAACATTTACTCACACTTGATTCCAATAATTTCTATATATTTTAATGATTAACATAATAATTGTCTCTTTTGTTCATCGGGAAATTTCATTATTTAGATTTGCTAATGAGCTTATAAATACGAAACAAAAACTTAAAGTGACTGGGTTGTTAAAGTAGGGAGTGCGCATTCTGGGCAACTCTGACCATGTCTGCAGCACCAGGTGGACTCTTGCGCGCGCGGGACGGCTCACGCAATTATGCAGCGTATGTAAACTACACAGCGCGTGGCGTGCGTATAACATGGCGGCTCCCTATTGTAACTTTGAAAACGCCCTCCGACGCGACGACCCCGTAACTTTGAAAATAGTAATAATGTATTAGGAACAGTTTCAACAATCTGCTTTATGTGAACACGCACCACTAAGTATTTATCAAAACATATATTAGATTCCCAGTGAACTTGAAGTGTAATGTTTTAAAGATATTGTTTTTTGTTTGTTTTACTTCAGATGATTATACATTATGTTAGAATTCTTCCATATTAACAACAGATGTAAGACAACTTAATAATTATATTAATTTGTTCATTTGTTTTAGTCTTTATTAGAATTATCTATTTGAATTTTTATAGAAGTTCTTCAATTAAACTTTCCTCAAAATTATCTTTACATTTTTGGTTTAATATAAATTATTTAAACTGTCATTTGAAATCATTTGAAATATAGGAACTACACGTTTAGCAGACGTAGAGGGAGCTACATCTTGGTGCTTGCACAGAAATACAATATAGAAATGTTACCATAGCGGCTATCTCATTTGCATGAGAGGTTACCCGGTAAGCTAACTGTTTCTTTGACCAACTTCAATTTTGAGATGGGGGGGGGGGGGGGGGGGGGGGGGGGGCCTGGGTGGGGGCCTGGGTGCTTGGAGGAAGTCTAGTCGGTTGATGAACGGCAATGGACAGGATGATGTTACCATGACAACAGAACACGGCTTGGAAATGCTGAAGACTGGATGCTGCGAAAAAAAAAAAACAGAAACAAATCGTCAAACAAATCAATTATAGATTTGGGGATGAATTAGGTAACTTATACATATTATTTTTCGTCACGATAATTGGGGGATAATTTTTAGGCAAGAGAGTGTAAAGCTGATACAAACTGTAGCTGTAATCTTGTTTGTAGTAAAGACATAAACTCACAAGCATACAAAATTGAAGAGCTTATTTCCAAAAGGGGCTATATCCACTTTTTCAATTTCGGAGTAAATCAGGTTTCTTTGTCCAACTTTGTTCACGTGCCTATGGGAATATGAAAATTGAACGTTCCATATTTTTATTTTGATCTCGTAATTCGTCCTAAAATTCAAATTTCTAGATAGCTACGTAGCTTATCATATGCGTTGATATCGTAAACTTAATTTTTTATGGAAAGTGGATATAGCCCCTTTTGGAATTAAGCTCTTCAAATGTAAACAAAATAAATTATCTGTCTATTATATATACAAATTGTTTGTTATTGTTCTTGTTCTGTTAATACTAATACTTTCATGATTTTATTATGTTTTTTTTTTTTTTGTCTTAATTTTGTTGTTGTACTTCAAGTGTTTTCGCTGAATTGAAATTGTGATATCAAAATTGATATGATTATGATGAAAACATGATAAGGTATAGGAATCATGTAACACAATTAATTGAAACAAACGCAAATTGTAACTTACGATTGATAAAAACTGAAACCAGAATCGGAAAATAGCTGCTGCTGTTCCATTTTACATCGTCTCCGCCGCTTTGGGTGCTTGCTGATCGTCTACGGACCTCCGCCTCTTGCCGACGCCGCCGGGTCCGAACATGTGTGCGTTCTGTCCCCGTAAGAGGGCGGCAACACGCTCCTGAGCAATCCTCATTTGCATGCAGCCGCTAAAACTTTTGCATCCGGGCGATCTCTTATCCCTGTAGTGAAAGGAATAAAATATTATAGGAGCAAACCAGTCAATTCATGAGTCATGGCTGAAACTTCTATGATATTATATTATGATATTGTTGTACACCACATCAGGCATTATACAAAGATGTTAAATTGTCTACGGGATAATTTTGTGTACAAAGTAAGCGCAATGAGTAAGTGAATATCACTTTGCATTTTTCCTAATTTCTCGGCCAAAAAACATCAAATTAACGTAAAATGTTCACACATTACTTTAGGGACAAATCAGATTACACCAGCGCATATTGTATTAACTACTCATCACATGTTGCACTTGTCAACAAAGTTTAAGTGACCGCGGCTATAGGAAAACCCAGCACATGTCGGTAATTATTTTCAATCAACTTAATTATTTTCCAATTAACTTGAAATGTTCACACATTACTTTCTGGACATATCAGATCACATCAATACACATTTTATGAACTATTTTTTGCACTTGTCAACAAAGTTACTATAGATCCCTTTAAAGATAATGAATGGCCAATCTAACATTTTGGATTTTTGCCAACAAGTGGTGGGTTTCGCGGCTGCAGTAGCCGGTCACCATTTTCCTAATCCACACAGCTTACTTATATTTCTAGAGATTGGCTCAAACATTATCCATTTGCATTAACAATATAATCTTGGAACAGGTCTGTTTTTTTGAATTTCTATTTCGTTACAAACATATTTACGATTGAAGTGACGCTATCTGTACTTATCCACTGAAAATTCATAATTGTGTAGGTACAAAGTAATGCAATGGATTCCGGTAATATCATTTTGAATTTAACGTGACATTTTCACACATTACTCAGAGGACAAACATAACAATTTTATCAAAATTCATCACATGTCAACAAAGTTACTAGATCCCTATTACTTATCGACCACGGGATGATTTAATGGGATCTAGTAACTTTGTTGACATGTGCAAAAAGTGATGAATTGTTGATACAATGGGTGATTTCAAGTATGGTGTTTAAGGCCGGTGTGAGTGTTTATTACACACAAACACCAGTTTGATAAACACTAACACCAGGCCAAAACACATACTTGAAATCACCCAATGTATAGTGTTGTTATCTGATATCTCCACTGAGTATAATGTTCGAACATTTCGCGTTAAATGGATGTTATGGCCGAGTCATGAGCGTAAATGGATGTTATGGCCGAGTCATGAGCGTAAATGCAAATTTATATTAACTAACTTATTGCAAGACGTTGTACACGGTTACGACTATCCAGTGGATAGTTTAATATCCAAACACTTCAATCATAAACATATTTTTACGAAAAGGAAATATAAATAACCGAAACCTGTCAATACGAATTACAACAAGCTATAATTAATTCGGAGTAAGTTTTGAGGATTTGGACAATGTTACTATAGATGCCTTAAATGTCCAATGGTTTACAAGGTGACAGTTGTAAATAAGTTAAAAGGCGATCTTACCCTTCCATATACTGTTTTGAGATATCCTGGTCATATAGATTCAGCAGATCGCGGATTTGTTCGATTGATAGGCCGTCTCTGTAAGATGATTTGATAGAAATTAAACAAAAATGTAATATGTATCAAGATTATGATTTATACTACACAATCAAACATATACTATACTAATCATGAATATCCCGTAAAGTCGAATTATAGACCGTCCATGTGAGATGATTAATAGAAATAAACGCAAATATAATAATACGACTACAAAATAAAATGTATATCTCATCAATACCCCGTATTGGTTCGATTATTAGGCCGTTCCTGTAACCATGGTAACAGATTATAAAAGAACATACGAGCAAATACAATACTTATCAGTACAAAAAGCAGTCCTGTTTTGTTCGATTGTTATTTTAACATTATTAGAGAAAAATACAAGCAAGTATACTACTTATCAAGATTAATATTTAGACAAAAAAAATCAAATGTATATTATACTAATCATATGATCCAGTACTTGTTCGATTATTAGACGGTCTCTGTAACATTATTACAGACAAATATAAGCAAATATAATTAGCATCAATATCAAATGTATTTAGTAATCATCCATTTATCCTACAAAGTCAAATGTAATAATCATCAATATGAAGGGGGGAAAATGTCCAGAAACGAAGTCGTACATGTACAGAGGGCGCCCCACAGTATGTTCAACTAGAGTCCCTTGATAGAGAGAGTTGCGACATCTATTGTTCACAAATTGGGATAAACATGGCGGAAGGAATTTAAACCACTGAATGCTCAAAGAGGTTCAGTCATAGTTTAGCGCATTGTTGAACTCAGCATTCCTGCATGCAGTAACTTAAACCAGCTTTCGCCATGTTTATCCCATTTGTGTGTAATAGATGTCGCTACTCTCTTTATGTAGGTACTCTATGTTCAACGGATAGACATCTAAATTATACGGACATTTATCATCGTATTTGTATCATTATTTCAATGTGTAATAATGAAATTACGATTTGTCGAATGTCTCCCTAATCACAGTTTAGGTATTAATGATTGAATCGAAAAGCGTTCCGTAATGCTATTTAATTACATTCAAAATCAATGGGCAATAGGTGATGAAATCTGACAATAATTTTCTATTTTGTATTAGATATAGTGTACCTTTTCTATCACAGTATCATTTATTATTCGTAACATCCTTACAACAATGCTGGTATGTGATTCATATCTCAAATATCACTTTCAGAAAAACCTTATGAAATGAATGTGTCGCTTTAAAAGCACAGATACAGTTATACTAGTCGATGTCACGCATGATACAATAATTAAAACAGCCCCAGGGCTTTTGTTCCACTTTTGAACGGTGATTGACGTCTGTTGTGGATCCCATTTAATTGATTCTTCAAACCAAATGATGTTCTGAGCTTCTAGATTAAAACCATCCCAATTATAGCATATCACCATGGTATACGTGATACCACGTGAAGGACACACACTGATATGCTATGCTATGCTATGCTATAATAAAGAGCTTAGTTCCAAAAGGCGCTAAATCCACTTTCCATACAAAAATTAAGTTAACAGTATTTTTACATTAATAAGCTACATAGCTATTTAGATATCCAAGTATAAGGGCACATTAGCCAACCAGTCAACATACAGAACGTTCCATTTTCATAGTCACATAGGCATGTGTACACAGTTGGACAAAGAAACATGTTTTTCTTCAAAGTTAAAAAGTGGATTTAGCGCCTTTTGGAATTAAGTTATTACATATGAAGAGCTTAGTTCCAAAAGGCGCTAAATCCACTACCATAAATATTGAGTTCACAATATCTGTACATTAATAAGCTACGCAGCTATTTAGAATACACATATAAGGACAAATTAGACAACCAAAATTAACATCTAGAACATTCATATTCCCATAGGCATGTGTATACACAAATAAGCATGTTTTCTTTAAAATAGTGAAAAGAAGCAAAAATGGATTTAGCGCCTATTATAATTTGTTCTCATTATGTCAATAGTTGTCCCATTTGTAATTATAAAGCATTCCGTCTATTGAAAATGGGACAATATTATTTATAATGTATCCAGTGGATTTTGTGCGAGTGGTAACAATGATAATCAAAATGCCATGTAACAGATTATTGAGCATGCGAGCTAATACTACATGTATGTCAAGGATATATTGGTCCATTTTGAAATGACAGAATGCTTATAAACCATCGGATTAACACGGTCAACTCAAGTCACGATGATATTCATATACCGATATATTGATTTGTTCTTAAATGCATAACAAGACAAATGTGGAACAATTATGTTGATTTGCACAAGGTATACAAAAATGAAATAGATTGAATATACACTCACACAATACCAATATGAGTATTCTTTCTAAACAATATGAATATGAGACCTAATAAGATATGAATATTAGACCTGTCAAAAACCGGGTTAAGTGGATTCTATGATTTCATTTAAGAAGGTCAAACATTTTCACCATCAAAAATGGAACAACATATTTTCAATACATCCATTGGATATTCATGCATGACATGATGACATGCACGGGATTAAAGGGATAGTTGAGTTTTAAAAGAGAGGGCGCTACACAAAATAATTTTTTTGTGAGATAATGAAAAACTGAGTGTCAAATTTGAAAGAGCATACAATTTTAATGGCAGAATAAACTTTATTTGATCAAAGTCGGTTCAGAAACGGCTGAAATGTCCATAAACATAACCATTTGTAATAAATGTGGGGCCCACAAGTACTCGATAATTTTGAACCAACCGTTAGAATTTGTTTTAAAATGCTTCCTCTTTTAAAAAAAAATCAAAAATCTAATCACCATTTCAACAAAACATCACATGCACAATATTTTTGTTAAATGGCTTTAAAAAATGCGTTTTTCGAAAGCGCCCTCCTTAGTTTAAACAGCTCTTTATGAATGATAACGGGCTTTTTACTTAGTTGTTTGTAATTTTTGTATTCCTTTTGAGCATGGTGGAGTTATAATTATTAGTTTGTAATGTAATGGTGCATGTTTTGGTTACTAAAATTCAGTTTGACTAAAACTGTACTCTCTCTACCAGTACTCAACAATCCCTTTAAACCGACAATCAAATGAAAGTTTAGCTATTATCTAGCATACCTTGTTATTGATGCAGCTCTGACGGTCTGATAGAAAAGACAGCACACTGTAAGCGTCACTATAACAGTTGTCCTCATTTTGAGTTCTGTCGGAGGAAACAAAATAAGATAAAAGAGAAGTTAAAAATATGTATTGAGTTAATCTTATATTTTAGAGACTAATTTGGAAGAAGAAGAAGAAGAAGAAGAAGAAGAAGAAGAAGAAGAAGAAGAAGAAGAAGAAGAAGAAGAAGAAGAAGAAGAAGAAGAAGAAGAAGAAGAAGAAGAAGAAGAAGAAGAAGAAGAAGAAGAAGAAGAAGAAGAAGAAGAAGAAGAAGAAGAAGAAGAAGAAGAAGAAGAAGAAGAAGAAGAAGAAGAAGAAGAAGAAGAAGAAGAAAAAAAAGAAGGAGGAGGAGGAGGGAAATTTAATATCAGGTTCTGAAATAGTACTAACATGAGAAATGCTCAAAGTCATTCTGTCATACAATATGATAGACCAGTCAGGACCACTTTCGCAAAACCGCTATCGGCCAAACAAAACGGAAAAGCACTATTCCGCGATTATCGCGATTATCACGTGATTATGGAGATGTTGTCTGGTCCTCTGCGACTAAAACGCAATTGGATATACTACAGAAAATACAAAATAGAGCAGGTAGAATAATATTAAAGATAAATGTATTAGAACATAGATCTGTTCATGAAATACATGATATTCTTAATTGGAAGACATTGCAGATTCGTCAAACAAGACACATTCATTCGTTAATTTATAAAATTTTGCATAATATGGCACCGGTGTACTTACAAGAAAAATTCACTTTTAAAATAACAGGATATGGTTTAAGACAAAAGGATAAATTGTCTCTCCCAAAACCGAACACAGAGAATTGTAGACGTACTTTTTATTATCGAAGTTGTACATTGTACAATGATTTACCTGTGGATACTCGTAATTTGAATACATTAAATTCATTCAATACAGAAATTAAAAGGATTACATAAATAAATGATTTTTAGTAGATAAAGAGCTTGGTAACTCCATTATCATTCATTATATGTATTATGTTTAATTATACATTATATTATATCATATTATAGATTTACTATGACCCGCTTGTTGTAAGGTTGGGTGGTTGGGATTGGGTGTTTGGGATGGGGGTCTTAGAGTGAGGATGTGGTGTGGGGGGGGGGGGGGGGTGGGGGTGTTAGAGGGTAGGGGTAGAGTACTGTAATTGATAAGAAAATGCGTGACTTTTTACTATGTATGTTATATGCACCATATATTTTTTTAATAGGACCCCGTGGAAGAACAGATCCATCATAATGATGGATCTGAAACGGGCCATCCTACCAATATTATTATTTGTATATACCAACATACAAATAGAATATTTTAATTAAGAATTGTAATTACTTTTGTGTACAAATTGTGTATATTATGTCCTATGTTATGTTCTGACTTTTGATGTATTTTTAAATATTGATTTGGAAATAAAAACAAACAAACAAACAAACAGGCAGTATTGCGTCATTTTTTGTTCCACGTGTTGTGGCAATGGGGATATGTGTGCAACGACTACATTCAATTAAATTACATTTATTTTCGCCCAATGTTCTGGACAGATCATCTAAATAGTAAATGTGTAGCATCCTTGATAATTAAACTAATGGTGTGTAGTTTGTCTAAATGATCTTGCGAGAACATTTTTAGAAAATCTTGCTCGATTATGCGGGTTCGTTTTTCAAATAAATGGTTTATTCGCGCATAGACTTACGCGACAGGTGTTTGATGCCGTACGAACTAGTACGGTGCGAAATAACGAGAGAAAAGGAGGGAGCGTGTGAGAGAGGCGTATAGCTCCTCAAGATAAGAGAACGGCAAGATAAACTTAGCACGCGGAAGGCGAGAATGGCGGACACAAAGCTGCATATATGTTAAAAACGGCTGTACAAAATTCTATTTTGTTTCGATCACCGATAGTATCGCATGGTACTATCGCCACGATATATGCGCCATCTAGCGACATTGATTGGAAAATAGTGGGAAACCGCTATTTTCACGATAGTGGAAAAGCGAAAGTGGTCCTGACTGTACACGGGATTGAGGAAAGGAATTCAATATGTAAGTGTCACTTTGTCAGTTCTGAAGAAGATCCAGTCATTTATACACGCTTTAAATCCCAGCAACATTAATCAAGGTGCGAAGAATCATTCAGCCTTAAGAGAGAAACTTACACTAATCTTGGACATACAGTATCCTTGAAACATAGTAAAGAGGGAGAAATAAGTGGGAAATATGGATTAGTCATTTTATGATAACGTCGAGTTTTACACATCAAAACAGACTGGAAAGACATACGAGTTAATTGTCATAATGTGACTGTCTCTATAATAGATGTCAGTTGCGTAGCGTTGTCGCATTGATTGTGAGGGGGCACACAACATGATTATTGAGGGGAGGGGGCACATCTTATGTATTTCTTTGTTTTTTCACAAAATATCCCCATATGTGTCCTATTGTGTTTTTTCTCTTCAAATTATTAGGGGGGGGGGGGGGGACTCTGCCTCCGTGTCTCCCGTCGCTACGCCTCCGACAGTCGTATTACTTACGAATTCTGCTTTAAAAACAGTAAAAAGGGAAACAACGATATCTAATGAAGATGTGGACTTACTTATGTTCCGACCCTCATTGTGGATTTGAAGATTCAAACAACGGGGAGCATTTCAACCATTTAAACATTCATGTAAATAAATAACCAAATATTACTCTTTATTCGTGCTCATTACAAAGCTATACGGCATTTATTTTACATGTAATTTTCTCACATCACTCGCTAGAAATATCAGATCCCCGTAATGCAATTTATCAATGATTTGTCAGCTGCTTGTGTACTCTATGTCAACATAATTACTAGATCCCTCTAAGTGTGCATATATAGCTATAAAGGAATCACATTTTCATCTCGTAAACTTGTCACTTATACTCAATATGGGGTAAAACCGGTATTAGTAGATTGAATGTTGTGTTGAGGGGCACAGTTAGTGCTGGGCTTTGTATCTACTGATATCGCGTACATGTATATATTATGTCAAAGCATTAACAGCGTAGGCAGTTATACATGTTGTGTGAATAAATAAAGCGATATAACTGTTCCTAGTATAATGTTTGAGTAACAGAATGACGAATTAGTAAATTGAAATTGAAAAGTACACGTCATGTACTTTTCGCCCTAAGACCTTTAGCATATTGGCAAATATATATATCCGACGTAACGCGGCAGACGCCCTTTTCAGAATTCGCTTTCGATTAAAGGTGCACCTGTAAAGTGTCAGATATTGCCCAAATGACATTTGAGACTTCAATCCTATACCAAAATCATTGTAAGATATGTCCGAATGATATGTAAAAGTGTTTATTGAAAAGGAACACTGCTTTCCTGGTTAAAAAAGCGTAAGTTTACAACAAATGACTGTATGACGTGTATGAGGTTTATGACCGTTCATTAACGCTCTTGAGCCGAATGATTATCAATGATAGATATCGTCATACTAAAGGGGCATTTGAAAGAATCTAACCCTATTTTATTCTTCTCTTACCATAAGCTAAACAACACGGTAGAAGAGAAACGAAGAAGCTCCAAGTAATTGTTGTGGAGTTAGACACTTTACAGGCCTCCCTTTAAGCATGGTTGACCTTTTTTCATGTATAAATGTGTATCTTCAAACAAACATGACTGTGGTTAATAACATACACGTGTGTTTCATATTAAAACACTCATCATTCTGCGCTCATCAGGCAAAGTCTGCAGAGCAAATTAAAGCTGGTTCTGATTGGTCAATCAGATGCGTGATGTCATATTGCAAACACCTTGCGCGTGGTGCGAAAGAATTACTGATTTATTCTGAATGTGTGTATTATTTTACACAAATAAATATAAATCTTTGAGATATCCAAAATAATGTGTAGGCTACGTTTGAGACCTTTTCTCGACTGGTGTTTATGATGATAAGTGTCATTAGGTTAGTGATAGTTGTAGCTTGTATCATCACGGCTATTTCCGTCAAATGCTTGTAATCTTTAGTATAAATTAATTTTTTTCTCTAAATATTCGGAGAAATTTTCGTCAACTTGTTAAAGGGTACCACCACCCAAAAATAATATTCTTATTATAGAAAGGTAACATCTGTACTATTCCATTCCTTCAACAAGTTCACAAAAATATGTTTTCAGAAAAAATATATAATTGGAAAACGCATCACCATTCTCAACCATGCGTTCATGCGGTCTGAATTGCGAAGAATATATGTGTGCACAGCCAGAGCGCTCTGTGCAGAGCGAATGAATCATCCGGGATTCTATTGACGTACGCGTGAATAGCATTGGCGCACTCGCAAATGCTTGGCCCGTATGGAACCAGGACATAGCAGTGGTTCCGTAAGTGGTGGAAATTAATTGCTTTGTTTATGAATTACACAACCCTTTGCAAAATGTCGGGTATCTATTTGATATCACAAAACGGTACCAAACCATATAATAATGTGTTGTCCTTTGCCTGGTGGTCCCCTTTAAGATGGATACGACATGGGAAAATGGCATTTCAATACACATTTCAACCAAATGGAGAATTGACGTGGGTAAGGAATTCCAACTTTAATTAAACTGCAACGTGTATCGGATATGCTGATACATATGCATAATTATTTAAGCAAACCGAACTCGTGTTTTAAAAAAAATTATTTTGTGCGTGGGTGCTTTGGTTGGTGGACAATACCGGATATAGTGCGTGTTGTCATGTTTTTCTTTGTTTATTTGTAACTATGCGTGAACGTGTGTGTATGTGTGAGTGTGTGTGAGGGTTTGTGTGCGGTGTGTTTGTGTGTTTGTCTGTGTGTAGGTGTAGATGTATGTTTGGGCTTGTGGGGGCACCTGCCCTCAACAATTTGAAAAACAACCAATAGGAAAAAATAAGGGGCCAGTTAAAAAATACAAATACAGAAGTACAAAAGGTTTGCCCCCAAACAAATTTGCGCGCGCTCCCCCCCCCCCCCCCCCCCAACAAAAAAAGTATACTGCAATGAGTTTGCAAATATCGCTTTGCATTTTGCTCATTAAACTCGGTTATTCTATGGCATCCATTAATCATGTCATTTTCACTCATCACTGTCTTTTCATTGTGTGAGTGTATGTGTGCTTTTATCTTTATTTTCTCTTCATCATGACTTCCTTTCAGATATGTGTGAGTGTAGTTCAAAAATGTGCTAAATCTACTTTTCATAAAAATTGAGTTAACGATATCGTACCGTACCTTTCTAAATCCAAATTTTAAGACACATTACACAATCAACATCAAAATATTGAACCTTTTTTATTTTCATATTCCCATTGGCGTGTGTACAAGGTTGGGCAAAGAAACCCGGTTTTCCCCAAAGTTGAACAAGTGAATGTAATGCTTTTTTAAACTAAACTCTTTATATAATGAATGTCGCTCCGAGACATATAGTAAAAGATTAGTTGCCAAATTGTGGATTCAGACATTTCATGAAGTCGAAAGCGGAAAAGGGGTTATAAGTTATACAAGTGATACATACTTTCATCAAACACTATGAAAAAACAATGCGCTTTCTTTATTTTAAAAAATTCAAAATGAATTTGATGATAATGATTACATTACTGTGTCTTTTTTCATTAGTAGACCCAAGGTTGCGTCTAAATATTTTTGAATGATTTACGTTTTGAACTTTAAAAAGACACGAGCGAGTTGTAAGGTATCATGGAGACAGACTAATTTCCGTCTTGTTCTATTTCCTTCCTTTTGTCAAACTTTCTTTTTAAGGAGGTATATAAATATAGATGGACATATCGCTTTGACAACCAAGAAAGGGAAAGATAAGAAGAGGCAGACAGAACAAACAAAAAAGATGGAGCGATTAAAATATTAACATCATACATTTGGTCCAACGTCTGGACGAACTATGGCCTGATAGACAGATAGATAGATAGATAGATAGATAGATATATAGATAGATAGATAGATAGATAGATAGATAGATAGATAGATAGATAGATAGATAAATAGATAAATAGATAAATAGATAGATAGATAGATCGATAGATAGATAGATATATAGATAGATAGGTAGAAAGAAAGATAGATAGATAGATAAATAGATAGATAGATAGATAGATAGATAGATAGATAGATAGATAGATAGATAGATAGATAGATAAATATATATGTAGAAAGAAAGATAGATAGATAGATATATAGATAGATAGATGGATAGATAGATAGATAGATAGATAGATATATAGATAGATAGATAGATAGATAGATATATAGATATATAGATAGATAGATAGATAGATAGATAGATAGATAGATAGATAGATAGATAGATATATATATATAGATAGATATAAAGGACGTTATAAACATCGGTTTCATTAAATCTCGTCTCTCCGAGAGATCTCGTCAATGTTGCATTTCCATGCTAAAACAAATTTGACGTTCCACAGCGTAAGTGGCGAGTGATTATATCGGCTCACTCACTCAATCCTCAATAAACGACAAATTGGGCGGAGATTGGTCACCGGCGATTGTGTAATTCGAACACGTATTTGGAGAGTCAAACTCCCCAAAAGGCGCTAAATCTCTGGAAATTATCAAAAGCGTAATTATGGAGAATCCGCGTTTATTGTGTCCAATTTTGTACACATTCCTATAGGAAACATAACATGGGGTGCTCCATATTTATGCTCGGACAACGTATATTATTGTATCTCTCATAGTAAAATGTGTCATGAAATGTAATTGTATGGATAACTATTATAAACTGAC
The DNA here is from genome assembly GCA_037951105.1 of Echinarachnius parma. Classification (NCBI taxonomy): domain Eukaryota; kingdom Metazoa; phylum Echinodermata; class Echinoidea; order Clypeasteroida; family Echinarachniidae; genus Echinarachnius; species Echinarachnius parma. The sequence continues at coordinate 23,878 of JBAMJV010006333.1, read as the reverse complement.
TCCAACTGCCATAGTGGGATGGCTAGATTGCCTGTAATAACAATCACATCGCTAACCCAGTTTTAATGGAAAGTGGACATAGGGCCTTTTGCATCTGATCTCTTCATTAAGTGAAAGTGTAACTGAAAGTGCGTTTCTTAATATCTCCTCCTGTTTGTCGTCCAGCGAAGGTGATTGTGCGCTTCCTGATGAAGGCGGTATGTTGTCTCTAGGAGGTATTACAACCTTGGGTGAAATGGTGAAGACTATCTCCCCCCCCCCCCCCCCCCCCGCCCCCTTTCCATTTCTCCCGATAGGCGTAAGCAAATGGGGTGTTAGCGGGCTGCAGCCCCCTTGAGATAATATTTGGGCAAATTAGCACCCCAAACTCGGGCAATACCATGTCTTTTCCAGGCAAAAGTCAGCATATTTGGGTAAAAGAATGTCAATTGCGGGCTAACATCAGCACATTCGGGTAAAAGAATGTCATATGCGGGCAAACATCAGCATATTCGGGTAAGAGATCTGTCATATGCGGCTAACATCAGCATATTCGGGTAAAAGAATGTCATATGCGGGCTAAGATCAGCACATTCGGGTAAAAGAATGTCAGTTGCGGGCTAACATCAGCATATTCGGGTAAAAGAATGTCATATGCGGGCTAACATCAGCATATTCGGGTAAAAGAATGTCATATGCGGGCTAAGATCAGCACATTCGGGTAAAAGAATGTCATACCGTAGAACACCATCGTCAAGCACCCCCAAGCACCAACATGCATCTTGCTTTTAAAGAGCGCCCGCTCTCTGTCCAAACGAGAAACTTTAATCAAGAATGCAAAAAATGGTGAGGAATATTCATGAGGATAATAATGGAGGTGAATCTCATAGAAACGTCTTTAAAAGCAAGATGCGTATAGGTGCTTGGGGGGTGCTTGACGATGGTGTTCTACGGTATGCGGGCTAACATCAGCATATTCGGGTAAAAGAATGTCAGTTGCGGGCTAACATCAGCATATTCGGGTAAAAGAATGTCATATGCGGGCTAACATCAGCATATTCGGGTAAAAGAATGTCTTATGCGGGCTAATTAACATCAGCATATTCGGGGAAAAGAATGTCATATGCGGGCTAAGATCAGCACATTCGGGTAAAAGAATGTCAGTTGCGGGCTAACATCAGCATATTCGGGTAAAAGAATGTCATATGCGGGCTAACATCAGCATATTCGGGTAAAAGAATGTCATAGCTAGGCGGGCTAACATCACGCCATTTAGGGGCAAAATCAAACACATGTTACCCTTTTCGGGCTGGTACGTGACGGGGGCATTTTCTGTCAGCAGAAAAAAAGAGAATGATGCTTTTCGGGCACCATACCTCAGACCTCTGGAACAAAATAATATGACCGATATATTATTATATGCTCATGATCTCTACATTATAGTTGTTGTCTCCACAACAATTACTGCCATGTCTCCTCTATCAATCTCATTGGCTCCGTCTTTCACTGCCTCTCTTCCTAAGTGACAGTATTATGATAGATTGTCATGAGAGGGGATACACCGCGGTTCGCTATTTGTAACTTATCTAGTTTGTGCGCAATATACATACCAAAGAGTTAGTGTGTATATCGCACCGCGTGCAAGGCGTTCACAATATGGCAACGCGCATCCGAGTTACGAATTCCAATCACATTTTAATACAATTCATCCATATACAAACACTCTTGCTCTCTTTGTTTCTGTCTTAATTTATTTCTTATGTTGTTTGTCTCGTTTTCCTTTATTTTTCATTTTTATAATTTGTTTCAATGTAACTCTAAATTCATCCTTTCATCTATTCGTAAATATGTTGTTATTTAAGACTCTTTCTTGCCTTATCACTTTGTTTAATTTTCTATGTCTCCCTTTCCGTTGTATATTTGTCAATATCTCGAATAACATCTCTCTCTCTCTGTCTCTCTACCTAACTCTTCTTTTAATCAATATTCTCTTATGTTAATGTATCTCTCGGTATCTGTCTTTCCCTGCATGTCGAGCAATATAATATGCATATTACAACTGTATTCGTTTTCCGCCACGGCGGCTAATTGCTCAATCACACAGAATCTGTGATAGCAATGCCATACGTTCGTCCAGCGTTGGGAAAAGACACTGATAGGAATACAAAATAATATCATCCATCCATCTAGTAAGAAGTGTATAAATGGGACAGAAAGTGCAATCATTTAGCTGTCATTTATTCAGCAGAGTCCCTCGCCATTTCTGTGAAATTACACGGTCAAGTTGTTTTTGTAAAGCGATAGGCTGTTATTTCTCCCCGTCACTCGCGGGTGTCAGAGTCAGCATCACATCAGGCAGCCTGACGGCCGGGTGGGTGTTCGGAGATATAATAGCCATTATTTGCCCTTAAAGGGGCTATGTCGCAATGTATCAGGGCGCCTCCCAACGAGTTTACTGGGAGGCGCCATGATGTTCGTTCGCTGCGCGCTCTGTAGCTTGCATACGCTACATTGTTGCGCGCGTGTCGCGCTTACGTACAGTTTCGCCTGGTTCTGGAGACATGGCGCAACCTGTGCGCGTTTTCAAATGTGACGATGAAGTCAATTTAAAGGGATCCATCAACTTCATTAGGTTTTTCTTTCAAAAGTGATATTTGAGACATCAATCACATATAACTTTCATTTTATGATTTTTGTATGAATTATATTTTCATCGAACAAAAACATTGTTTACCTGAAAACCAGTAAAAATTAATGTATGATTTTATCAACAGCTTCTTATTATTTTAACTACATTATGGAAAATCGATCCGGAACGATTTCGAATCCAATCAAAAATATCTTCATGATTAAAGACACATCTGAAAAATCAAAACCCATGTCATTATTCTGTTACGATTCAAGCCATGCACATGCGGGTACAAAAGAAATGTTTCCACATTTTCTCCAGCTCAGAACTTAAGCCCTCTACACACAGAGCCGACTCGACCCGATTCGACTGGGTTTCAGTCGGTTTAGCTCAGTATACGTTGCCTCAGGACTCCTGTTTCGCCGGTCAAGAGCCAGTCGCAGATCATTCGAGGCCGATTCAACATGTTTAACCGGCTGCGACTGAGCGAAACCGAATATAGCCTGACTTAAAACCAGTCGGATCGGGTCGGATCGGGTCGAGTCGGCTCTGTGTGCGGAGGGCTTTAGTCGTCCGTTGGATCGGATTGGAATTAGACCCGATTTCGATCCACCAAATCTGAATTAAACCAAGACTTGCTTATAATTTAAAGCATGTATGATAGTTCAGAACCTTATACACTCGTTTGTTGTATCGGATTGTATCGTGTAGGACTTAGTATACACATATTATGCCAGGACTTGATTCCATGTATTGTATTGTAGGTTAATTGTATTTATGAAAACAGGGTAATTGAATAGTTCTTGCCAACTAGGCTTTGAGGCAAGGACATTTCAGATGTTTGAATATTGTAGTGAATTCGATAGCCGGTAATTACGAATAGGATTCTAATTTAGGCCATTCCTAGAAGAAAAACATAGCATAAAATCAGTACTTCATGGAATCAAAACGGTTGATATTTTGAGGTGTAAATTAAGCGTGTTTTTTTTTCGATCCAAACTCAATCTACCTGTGGGTTCTTTAGTCCAAACTAGTTTGAAATCGATAATAATATTATATAACTGAACGTTTTTGTTTTGCTCCATGCTAACATATGTGAACTATCATATCCACCCCACAGTATCGTCCTGAGAGATAACTCTACAAAAGCTGAAGGAGTCCTTTAAGTAAGAAATAATTACCAAATGACGATCGTTTGGCGATGCAAGCTGGCATTTTAGATTCGGGGGGTAATACGACACCGTAACTGACTTTTATCGGTAGGATGATATTTCACTGCCCTATAAAACATGACACGGGATTCTCATTTCGTTACAGATGGCAGCTAGATGTTATTTTTTGTACGTAAAGGTTCTGGCTTGATTTTCCTTTTTATTGTAATTTCTTACGTTCTTCCGTTCGTTTACTTCGCGAGACAAGTGATTATTCCTCGCATTATAATTATAATTCATCCGCGAAGGATAACATCTTAGTACGTATTTTATAGTTATTGTTGTAATATGAATATTTGATGATGGGCCGACAAGACGGTCTGGCTAACGTACAACCTATTTGGTGATGCTTTTTCAAAAATCGGATACGAGTGTGATAAACACACAATGAACCCATATGTGCCTTTTTATATCGCATTTCTTCTTAAAATTGAAGATTGTCTGACGAACGTGTAAAACGTATGAATGTATTTGCCAGAATTAGGATAATTATGAGACAAACACATAACAAACTTCCGTTTTTATATCTGATCAGTCATATAGTATTTGCACTGGGTCCAACGTATATAGAGGATGTCGAAGTGTAATCTTTATTCGAAATCCGGATCTGAATTAAACAATGACATAGTTAATTTCTACGTGTCATATTAAATCGGATCCATCGATTGACAGTGCATCATTTCCGGTTTGTTTTGTTAACTTAGCTTTGGGCCTGACTAGCAGGTTGTGGTACACATTCAGAGATCTGAATTAAATAACGACATCATCAATTCCTATTTGTGCAGGTAAATCAGATCCTTTGAATGACGCAGAATCAGTTCCGGGTCATGGCATTTACATAAGGCATGACTAACATACCGATTTATCCTAGAATAAACTGTGTGATGTTCTTAGGCCGGAACTCCGAAAGAACAAATTTGGAAGAAAAAGAAGGGGAAAAACGGAGCTGGGGGAAGCGCAAAACGGATTTGAAGTGCCTAAACGTGTTAGAGGACCGATTGCAGTTTGAAGATATATCACGCTCTGCCCAGTTCGGTAGGTTGCTTAGTTGAGCAGGGATCATGTAAGAGGTAAGGGGAGGGGGGAGGTGCGATTGCAGTTTGAAGATATATCACGCTCTGGCAGCGGCTCTGCCCTGTTTGGTAGGGTGCTTAGTGGAGCAGGGATCATGTAAGAGGTAAGGGGAGGGGGGAGGTGCGATTGCAGTTTGAAGATATATCACGCTCTGGCAGCGGCTCTGCCCTGTTTGGTAGGTTGCTTAGTGGAGCAGGGATATAAGAGGTAAGGGGGAGGGGGTGGGGTCAGTTTGAAGATATATCACGCTCTGGCAGCGGCTCTGCCCTGTTAGAGGACCGATTGCAGTTTGAAGATATATCACGCTCTGGCAGCGGCTCTGCCCTGTTTGGTAGGGTGCTTAGTGGAGCAGGGATCATGTAAGAGGTAAGGGGAGGGGGGAGGTGCGATTGCAGTTTGAGATATATCACGCTCTGGCAGCGGCTCTGCCCTGTTTGGTAGGGTGCTTAGTGGAGCAGGGATCATGTAAGAGGTAAGGGGAGGGGGGAGGTGCGATTGCAGTTTGAAGATATATCACGCTCTGGCAGCGGCTCTGCCCTGTTTGGTAGGTTGCTTAGTGGAGCAGGGATATAAGAGGTAAGGGGGAGGGGGTGGGGTCAGTTTGAAGATATATCACGCTCTGGCAGCGGCTCTGCCCTGTTAGAGGACCGATTGCAGTTTGAGATATATCACGCTCTGGCAGCGGCTCTGCCCTGTTTGGTAGGGTGCTTAGTGGAGCAGGGATCATGTAAGAGGTAAGGCGGAGAGGGTGGTGGGGGGGGGGGGGGGGTGTGATGGCCGACTCATGTGATAATATTTGTTTCTCTCACAGCGCCCTCTTTCTAATTGTGGTTTATTTCCCTCATTATGGATATTATTGGTCAGTTTCTCTAAAATACACATAGAAACACAACACTACTTTATTTCTGGAGGGGGGGGGGGGGGGGTCCTATATTGATATTCATAACAAAAGTCATTTTTAACACGAAATCTACTGGGATAATTAATTGCCATGATGACATTGACATTAAAGCTTAGCAGCCTCGATTAAGCCGCGCTCTAGCATCCCAGGGAATAGATTAATCGTAAGTATCACTATTTCAATATGTACAATGGTTGAGAGGAGATGTGGATGAAGTGTCTTGCTGAAGGACACATGTACCGCGGCTATAGCTAGGCTTCGAACCCACGACCCTCGTTTTAAAAGACGAAGGCACGAACCCATATAATGACGACAGTGCCATGTAACTGTTATGTAGGGTAGCCTACATCCCACTGGCGCATAGCATGATGCAGAGGGAGCTAGGATGTGGTATAACTGCTAGAAATGTTTAATACACATTTTGATGAAGTGAAAATTGAACGTGTAATACAAAGTGTTGTACATGTTGTATGTGCTTAAAGGTGAGTTCGCTTTCGTAAATCAGATTCGCGGCGCCATCTTGCGAACGCCTTTATACACTGGCTCAGTATTATAATGCGCACAAACTAGCCAATACAGTAGCAATGCACGATCCCCGAAAAGACGCCCCTCCATAGTATGGGCGCTTCGTTCCCCCAAACACTTCCCAAATATATTTCGCTTATTACACCATCGATACCTATATATGCGATTCTTACCCCTTCCCCCTTCCCCGCCGCCCCCCCCCCCCCCCTCGTCCCACCCCTGTAACTCTAGTTACGGCCCTAACATCCTAAAGTGAAGAGCAATATCCTCTATAGAAGACGGCAGGTCTTCAAAGTTGGCAAACAATATTTTTTGTTCAAGTTCGGGGAAAAGGAATTAAGATGAGTGTTTTGATATCCCGCAGGGAATTTATGCCCATTCTTTGCGTCATATAAGCCATTCGGCGAAATCAAGAGAAAATATATAATACGCTCAAATGTTTTAATAGGACGCTGTGTGTATGTCATGCTTAAAAGCGTAACATTTCGAAGCATATCATCGTTGATTTATATAATTAGTTCACTTATTATTTTATGCTCTAAATTATTCTCCTGATTAGGTGATCGTGACATTTGTTATGATATTTCATGGGAAGTTCTAGTCTCATTTTTATAGGATCATTTCCAAACTGAGTGTTGTTTTATTTCTCTTAAGACTTAAAGGTGGTTCGGATGTGTAAATCAGATATGCGGTGCCACCTTGCGAATGCCTTGCGCACGTTGCCCCTACTCCCCAGGCCTACTCCCCTTGTTTGATGTTTGAAATGCGCTACGCCCCGTTTCACATGCGTCACGCCCCCTGTTGTTGTTTAATTTCTGGCTACCCCATTAACATCAACCCCTCTTCTACTTTACTTAGGATTATGGTTATGGTTAGGGTATAGGGTAACGTTAAAGGTAGTTTGGATTCGTAAAGTACATGTTCGGTGCCATATTCCGAATGCTTTGCGAACGGTGCGTAATACACACTGACTTAGGCACGTTAGGGGTATGCAGTGCGCATAAACTAGTGTAGTTCAAAACGGCGAACCACGGTGCAGCATATCAACGCATGACATGGTTGATCAAAACATCGAATCCTTGAGATCAATTTGCTCTTGATCGTTTAGCTCATCAGATGGCAATTTGTCACGAAATTGGAACTTATTGTTACGTCAACAGAATGACATCATCACCATTATATAACAAAACGTTTGGGAACGGTATTTCGATCTCGTAGGCAAACAAATCAAACGTGAGCTTTTCGGGCTTGCATTCAATTTACTTGTTTGTTAGTTAGTTTGTTAGTTAGTTTGTTTGAATATCACTAGCGATATTATTTCCGATACTATATCCGCAATGGATAATACATTTACTATTATTGATTGAACATACGGGCGCCCTGCCCTGAAATTGATACGTATATATGAGCGTTGTAGCAAGAAGGTGGCTCGGTTCTACCGTGGGTGGGAATCAGCCGGTGGGGGGCCGGTTGGTCGGCGTAGTGTCATGGCGACGTATCGTACGCTGGTTCGGCAGGCGGGCCGAACCAGTGTCCCGTTGATTGGTTGAGTGCCCGTGTGCACCGGCCAATCGAGGCGGCCCGTTGTTGACCTATATGCGAGATTGTGCGTTTGGAGCCACGGTAGAGCATACAAACCGATTGTCTACATTAGATTATATCATTTGACAAAGTGTTGCAGCGGCACACGAAACGTCATGATCTTTTAGATTCCTAGTTGACCATACATTGCGAGACAAACGAATATCACTAGCGATATTATTTCCGATAGTTTGTTTGTGTTTATATATATATTTTTCAAAATAGCTCATAATCGTATATAAAAAAGGATCTACTAACTTGGTTTAAATCAACCAAACTCACAGGCAAATTGTTAGTGTTTGTTTAATATGCATGTTGCTATTCTATAACTTATAAGAATTATAAAATCAACCTTTTTTCAAATGTTCTTATTTACGAGTTGGATATTTCTGATACAATTAAAGCACATATCACAGGGATCGTTTCAAATGTGTACAAGCTGATACTAATTAGTTAGCGAACATCGTTTTACGATTTCGCTCATTACCCGGCCATATGACATTTATTCAACCCCTTGACCATGGGAGCCGCGTGGGTTGTGTAGAAAGTCTATGTGGAGTTTATAAACTCGTAGGGAATTGGTTAACATGGAAATCCCTGTATAGTTGCTATTATATCACATCGCAGAAATACACATTGTATCAACCCTGACCATCTATAGTAAACGTTTGTATTATATATTACACATGATACTTTTGAAAAGATTGCATCAATTAAATGATTAAATATCAATATACTTTGTTTATACCAAAATAAATATAAATTCATTAATCAAATGCATACAAAGATATATTTTCAATGAATGACATAAGTCAAAAGATAAACACAGGAAACAGCAGTATGAGAGATAAGCTGGAAATCGATAGCAGCCTCCAAGAAGTTTGATAGTTTGTAATATTCAGTTTGTTCGGCGAAGAGACAAACAACAACATTAATATACTTTCATAATGTTCCGACTTTGAAGTTTGATTTTGTAGAGATGTTTTCCTCGGAGCAAACTCTAAAATGATAATTGAATTGAAAATGAGACAACGAAGTGTTTCCGGGAGAGATGATGCAAAGCCAAGTTTTCAAATACTTGTTGTTGTTGTTGTTGTTGCTGTTATTTTATGGCAATCAGTTAAACTTGACTATTGTTGACTATTGTTGACTATTGTTGCTTGCTTTTGCAATACAGTTTATATACCCTGCCTGAAGCTGTAATTATACTAAATCCCGTCAAACAGTATCATATTCCAACGTACAATTATGATTATTAAAGGTATGATAAGCTTCATAAATTATAGGTACGGGAATTTTTCACCAGGGAGGGGGGGGGGGGGGGGGGGGGGTGCATGGTTCATGGTTGAGGCTTGCTCGAAAACAAATTTGTTACTGTAACTGAGATTAGGATGTGCGCGAATGTTGGTATCTTTGAAGCTGGAGAGGGAAGGGGAGTCTACACACCCTATGAACTTTGGTATTTACTTCACAGTTCTTTTTGAGTGAGCTGCCGAATTCAGGTGTTTTTAGTTAGTGAGTGAGCCATGAACCTGGCGTAGGATAACTTTACCAACACACTTGCTACCATATACATACACATGCATGTACTATACGTGGTGACCTTTTGAGCTGGAGTTCGGAAGGGTTAAAGCTGAACCAGTGTTTGAACCAACACATTATTGGCTCGGAAGGGTTAAAGCTGCTGAACGGGTGTTTAAACCAACACATTATTGGCTCGGAATCCCGATATGGGATGGGATATACTTGGAAACGTAACACGCGCACCGGAAGTGGGGTGTCCTCCTTGCGTACCAAACATGGCGCCCTCTTTGAGCCTCTGGAGGCTTCGTGTGGAGTGTTTATTCGTACTCGGAAGCGTGCATGCGTACTGGGACGTATCCGATGTCACGATATCATCCCCCTTCTTTCCTCTGTTCTTCCCTACCAGGTCTTCTTTTAATCGAACATCTGTCTATTGGTCGATAATGGCATGCAACTGATGCTAGTGTATAGTATTACAATAATATAAAATGCTCATCAATATTTTTAAAGGAATTTAGTAACTTTAGTGACATGTGCGAAAAGTGATGAAAGCTTGAAACAAATGAATGTATATTGTGATAATATGTCCACTGAGTATTTTGTGGACATGTCACGTTAAATGGATGTTATATTACCGAGTAATGAGCGAAATGCAAAGTGTTATTCTCTAACTCATCGAACTGACTTTGTACATGGTTATGACTATCCAGTGGATAGTTAACAATCTGAACACTTCAATCGTTAATATCTTTTTAACGAAAGGGAAATCCGGTAAACTTGAATGACGTTTTGTTCTTTCTCAGAAATATTATTCATATTTAATTTGTATTCTTTCAAGTTCCATGTGAAAGTATTTTCAACTTATTTTCCTTTTAAAATAAGAGTGATTTATTTCCAAATTTCCCAGCGTTTTGGGTTGATTTAATTTCATTATACTGTTACTTTTTTTTTCTCGAAGGATCTACATTCAGTAACTTTAATTGCATCAACCAAACTTACTAGCATCTCCAGTGGTTCCATCATTCCTAGGTCCATGAAAGAAAGAGATACAATCGATTGTAAGTTACAATTGATTGTAAGTCAGATACATTGCGTGTTTCAGCCAATCAGATTTGCGCATTTAGAACACATGATCTGACATACAATTAATTGTAACTTACGATCGATTGTATGTCTTTCTGCAACGGGGCCTTGTGTTTTAATCTTACTACAAAAGTATGAAACCAGCTGTGTGTGTTTGTTGTTATCGAAACAAAAATCCTGGAAATCTTTTCAATTGTATAAACTTATGACAGTGAGTTATCGAATAGCACTTTGCATTCTTGCTCATTACTCGGTCATATGACATTCATTTCGCATGCAACTTGCTCACACTATGACTCACTGGGCATATCAGAGCACAGAAATACAAATTGTATCAGTATGCAATGTGTGCATACAGTTCTGAAGACGCGTACCTAATTGTGAAAGACGTATGATTGTGTGATTCTCACGAGGGCGGGAGTGTTTATGAAGGAAGCTAATTAAAAGCTAGTAATTATTAAAGCACACCTGCGTGTGTCTGTCTGCATATTCTGAGAAAGCATAACATATTAAAGGGATCTAGTTATTTTGTTGACATGTGCAAACAGTGATGAATGGTGCATATTGTGTGAACATTTCAAGTTAAATGGACGTTTTATGGCTGAGTAATGAGCAAAAATGCAAAGTTATATTCACTTACTCATTGCACTCATTTTGTACACGGTTTTGGTGATCCAGTCGATAATTGTATATCTGAACACTTCAATCGTAAATATTTGTTTAACTTAAGGGAAAGAAAAAAAAACGAAACCTGTCCCATGCTCCTATCGCTAATACAAATACAACAAGGTATGAGGGTATGAGAGGATTTGGACAATAGATCCCTTTAATGCAGATTCCATTATAACACGCACCACGCTATGATAACCGGTTTTTTATTGCCATATTGGTTTTCTCTGTATATCATAAGATTGCTTCTGACTAACTATATATTTCTAACTACTTACTAACGTGTTAACTAAACCCCCTTACGGGAACCCGGTGAGACCTGCAAAACCGGTATACAAATGTCAAAATCTAGTAACTAACACGTTAATGAATTTTAACGGAAATTCAAGATAATTCAAGCTTCCTTCCGCCTAAATGTTCCATCAGAAACTAAAAACACGAGGCATACATTACCCGTTTTTAAAATACCGAAATGGAATCAGAATATTGAAAGAACATTCAAATAATTATTACTACAATGTTGTATTATGTATGATGTACGTGTACATGTAATTGATGTAACTACTTTCAGCGTACTGAGATGTGTTTGTTTCATTCCAATGCGTCTCCATTATTAATTTTAATTGCTAAATTTGTTTGGTATAATGTAGGAACATTTGTTTGTATGCACTTCGCTGGACAACGTATGTATGTACACGATCTTCTGTTAACGTGTGTTAAAGATCGTGGATGTACATGTAAGTGCTCTGTTTATATCCAAAGTCGATTGGTATTCCGTTTTGAAGAGGGATTCGTGACCCAGGCTTATTCATCACATGCACAACGTGAGAACCGGTCTACATGATGAAGGAACGAGATAGTCTATATGGCTATATAATTATCAATTTAACTTCAAATTTCAACTTTAACTCAGTAGACATATCGAAACAATACACATTTTATCAACCATAGTCGCTCTGTCGGTTCATATTTGCTCATATCCTTCTCTATCTCTCTATCCATCTATCCACCTATCCTCGTCTATATGGCCATACAATTGTCAAATTTCATATTTTACTCAGTAGACATATCTCAACAATGCACATTTTATCAACCATAGTCACTCTATATGTTCATATTTTCTCCTATCCTTCTCTATCTCTCTATCCATCTATCAAACCCACCCTACCCCTTTTTCTTTCTCATTATCTTCCCTTCTCCTCAATCACTCCTTTCTTATCTGCACCCCCCCCCCCCCCCCCCCATCCCGCTCCATTCCCTTCTCCTCACTCACTCCTTTCTTATCTGCACCCCTCCCCCATCCCGCTCCATTCCCTTCTCCTCACTCACTCCTTTCTTATCTGCACCCCCCCCCCCCCCTCCCCCATCACGCTCCATTTCGTTTCCTCTTTCCTGTGTCCCTCTCTTTCTCTATTCCTCATTTCATCCCACTCTACCCCTCCTTCTTTCTCATTCTCTTCCTTTCCCTCTCCCCCCCCCCCCCCCATTCTCTCTATATACTGTAATCTATTCACCACCCCCCCCCCCCCCCACACACCTCATTCTCCCTACTTTAATCTATCAACCACCCCTCTCCCACTTCTCCCTCCCTTTCTCTCTTTCCTGTCTGTTTATCTTCACTCCTATCTTTCTCTATCTGTCTGTCCACCCCACCCTACCACTCCTTCTCTCCTATTCTCTTCCCTTCTCCCCTTCACTCTGTTATAATAATATGCACCCATCTCTTTCCACTCCCCATTCCTTTCTCCTTTGTCCTGTCTGTCCGTTTACGTTTCCAACCCAATACAAGATTCTAACTTTGAAATTGTGTTTTTTTCTTCAAATTCTACACTTAGTTTGTCATAACCTCACACACACCAACACAAATCTTAGAGCGCCCTCTATACCACAAATACACTCTTCTTTAAACGGTACATTATAACTAATAAGTATGTGTGACGCCTACAAAACGAGAACAAGACTACACAATTACAGCCCTACCCGTCCTGCTCTCTCATTCTCTTCCCTTCTCCCCCTCACCCCCCCCCCCCCTCTCTGCACCCCTATAGATCCCCCACCCTCTCCTTCATACATTTCCTTAATCCAGAGTACCCCGTAACTCCACCCTCAACCGTTCACCCACTAAATTGTTCGCATAAAATGTTTTGACAAAAGTACCAACCACACGCAGTGCGTTGCTAATCTCATATGATGGAGAAAGGGAAGGCCAGCGAACGTGACGCAAGTAGTCTGCTAGCCCGTCCCCTCCGGGGTAATCTCTGGCAACACTCCGCTAACTGACTGCTGACGCCAAAAAAGCGCCAGCGCTCTTAGCAGAAATTGCATGCAAAGACACGCGCTCCCGAAACCGCAGTCGTCTGCAGTCAGTATACATGTAAATGTACAATTCGCTTGTTCGGTTCCCTATAACTTCAGTGCATATCGAGGTATTCTCCCGATAATATTTGGTTTATAATACATGTACTAGCGTTAGGCTGTTAGTGATTTGTGGACGACAAAACAATGTGACAGTGTTTTAAAGAATATCAGTAAGGAAGATGTTCTCCAGTGAAATAATCCAGCTTATTAGATTGTATTTGATTGAATCGACTGAATGGGACATGTTATTTTATATGTCATGAAATTCAATTCAATTCAATATAAATAGTTATTTTTAACATTTTCAATTTCCATGTCAAACTATGTCAAACTATGAGAGTATATCATCTATGAATATACATTATTATTAATACATGTCACGTTGTTTACTGAACTCCACGTCACCGTGACATCTTGTAGTTTATTTCTCTTAAAGAGATCCAGTAACTATATGTGGTCACATGCAGCAACTTATATAATGGTTGCTGACATGGGCGTCGATCTGTCATTGATACCCATTCATCAGGGGGGGGGGGGGTGATCTATTCATTCACCCCCCCCCCCCCCTCTGATGAATAGGTATTACGTAAGTATCGACGCCCATGGTTGCTGAGATGAATATGACTGCATGTAGTCTGATATATCCTAGATGTGATGTGTGAAAATTGTATGCTAAATGAATGTCATTTGGCCGGATAATGAGAGAACATGTAATGTGCGATTTGCGTAATTATTCCAAATGGTTTGTTAGCAGTTGAACAAATCATCTTTATACCATCATTTGCAAAAGTTTAAGACCACCCTTCCAAAATGCAATAACTCAAAGAAAAAACAAAATTAAACATATTTATTTTTCAGACATACTTTTATTTTCAACGCATAACCTTTGTATCACACTTGAACTGCTCTTTGACATTGTTTCCAGGACCACTGTAGTAAACATGTTATGTAAACATTCAAAGAGACAAAAGGATGCATTCCAAATTATTGAAATACCCACAAATTCCCAGGTGGTCTTAAACTTTTGCAAATGATGGTAATGTAATAGTTATAATGCAATGATGCAAATTGTACAAACATATGTAAACGTCTAAGTTAAAGGGCTATTTTCAAAGCACAAACTGATCTGTTAACACAAGAGTGCGCTCTCCAGACGCCCACAAATTTCGACCATTTTTAAATCAACAAATGTGAATGTGATGTTTGGTAAATATAATTATTTAATGGAGACATCATCGACAACTATTTTAAAGCCACTTCGGTACATTTGAGTCAGTCGAGTTCGAAGCCCTCTGCAGACAGAGCCGACTCGACCCGATCCGACTGGTTTCAATCAGGCTAGAGGTGGGCCCGGTCGGTCGGATCCGTTTCATCGTGTTGGATCGGCCCCAACTGGCATCCGACTGTTTCTCGACTGGCAAAATGTGTGTCGCGAGGCACTGAAAACTGAGCCGATCCGACTAAAAACCAGTCGAATCGGGTCGAGTCGGCTCTGTCTGCAGATGGCTTTAAAAGCCGGTCATTGACTCTCCTGTGTTGTGCACATGTTATGATGATGTAGTCATGTGGTAAATGATTATTTTTCGATCTGATAAAGATTGATTTGTGGGGGCTGCCGCCGGGAAGGGGGCGTTCCGATCAAATTAAATGAATGCGAAAACATTTATAGAACTCTTTACGTTTTCATAGTGCATATACCTTATACTTCACATGGCACTGATTTATCTGTAGATTGTTAAATTTAGCTCTTCGATGTTATTCTTGTCCCACATTATGTGGTCCATAGGATAAAATCTCGCCTGTAGACTATTGATATTTACGTCGAATGACGTGATGACGTGATTTTACTAACTTTTGCGATTTCGGTTCATACTAAGTATGCTCCCTAAAACTCAATCTTTCGTATTTTACACGATACATCGACATTGTAATATAATTTATTGATAATACCAAATTTAGTCCATAGCTTAAATCAATTCGATAGAATGCTAATAGTGATGTCATATAAGACGATTTAGGCCAGGTTTACACATTTGATAAACCATTCATTACTTTGTGCACATATCAACAACGTTGCTAGATCCCCTTAAGATTTAATCCAAATTGAATCAGTTTACAGTGCAACTTATATGCGCCATTATCATTGATAATAGCTTTGTGAATCAAAAACCGCAAATGTATGCACATCATTCAAACAATATCCTCCCGGGCTATTATGGTACCGATTATGTTATTGTTGTAATTTTTAATTCAATGTAGTTCAGTTTAATAATGCGTAATTTGAACGAGCGGCGAATAACCAAGGTTGGTATGCCGCTCTTTGAAATCATCAGCTAAAAATGTAAATGGTTTATCTTTCGTTTGTAATTGTAAAAAATATATTAATTTCTCAACCATTCCTCATATTGTGCACATTTCAACACAGTTACAAGATCCATCTCAAGCCTTAGTTTTAGGCAAAACCGATTACATACGTCATGACGCCGTGATAGATTGCGAGCGCAGGCTGCAGCAGCTGCGCAACGCTATCACGTGACCCGCGGCAATTTACGTGGCTAAGCGCCCAGGCGCCACCGACTGAACGCGTTATGAGCAGTTTATTAATAGCATGACTTCCGATATATCACTCAGCTTTCCCCCAAAAATATGATGAAGACAAGCTGCCTGAGTGTATGAAGAGCTTAGTTCAAAAAGCGCTAAATCCACTGTCTCAACTGAGGTAGGGTTGTAACGTGTTAATTTTGGGTCGAACAAAAACACGAAACCTGTTATCGGTAAACACGAGTACAACGAGGTATCTTAGATTTGCTAGACTTATCAGTAAGTTGGTATCGATTTTGACCATGTAACTTGATCACTTTAAAGGACTGGTGCCATTGGTGGAAAGATGGCGTACTTGTTGGCGTCTGAAGAGTATGACCTATGACTGTATACACAAGTTCTCTCTATAATAATAATTATAGTCCATTTTATGAAGCGCTTTTATAGCCGAGAAGCCATGATTGTATGCTGAACCTTTCTTCCTTCTATTTCAATTTATTACAGCACATAGAGACATATGTGCTATGCGCGTTATACGGTAAATACATTATTATTATTATTATTATTATTATTATTATGGGATGCTCAAACATTTCAAAGAAAACATCCTGCCAATTGCACATTTACTACTAACACCTTGGCCCCGTTGCAGAAAGAGATACAATCGATTATAAGTTACAATTAATTGTAAGTCAGATCATGTGTTCTAAATGCGCAAAGCTGATTGATTCTGACTTAAATTAATTGTAACTTACAATTTATTGTATCTCTTCCTGCTACAGGGCCCTGGGTTAAGAGCAGCAAATATGGATAAATGCCTCGCTGAAGGACACGCGTTCCGCGGTTGGGAATCGAACCTAAGCACTCCGTATTGAAAGAAACAGTCTCACAGTTAGTATGTGACATGTCTTACACAAATATATTTCAACAAACAGATACATATTACTACAACTTTTTCTAGCAGCGTGCCTACCAATGTTCTAACCAATCAGTGAAGTAAAGCCGAAATTAAAGCCCAATAATATAACGTAAAAATATTGATATCATTTTAGATTACGAACACCCTTTCTAGATCTATTTATGACAGGATTGTATTAGCCTTTTCGTTATGTGTATTACCATGGTTAGGTATTTACTGCCAGTCCGGCCCGTATATCATACATGCAATTATACATGTTATACCTCAATTTAACCCGTTATCGCCGAGATTCTGAAATCTCCGTAAACTTTCCACATAACCCACCAGGTTCCAGTAGGCAAGGATATAACGTTCTTCCATGGATAATAGGGGACATTTTGATTATAATTATAATGACCGATGGCGACCGTCAAGGGTATTCTGATTTAATACTTCCGAAATGTGGCTGACCGAGTCGACTGTGGAATAATTATGATAATAATAATCATAATAATAATAATATATAGCATTTATAGAGCGCCATGTATCTAGGTGCCCTTTTCAGAGGCGCATTATTACCTTTGGTCATCAGGTAAGTCAAACCAGTACAATTATCTTGCGCACCATCTCAACTCCCAGGGGAGCATACTAACCCAAGCTACCCTACTATATAGGGCGCTACAGGCTAATTTAACACCCGACCAAGTACCCATTTATACTCCTGGGTAGAGAGCAGCAATGTGGATTAAATGCGAATCAAACGATCAAACAAACAAACAAATACACATACAAACAAATATACAAAAACAAACAAACAACACAAACAAACACGCACAATACAAAACAACAACGAACGAAGGAAGACATAAACGAACAAACCTAGAGATAAACATTTAAACATTATCACTATTCTACCCATCAGCAAATCTAGTTCTATATCATCATCATTATTATTATTGTTGTTGTTGTTGTTGTTGTTGTTGTAGAAGAGTCCTATAAATTATTACACACATACAAACAGCCTAAAACAGTTCAATTTCTGAAGAAAAAAACACTTACCGCAGTATAATCTGTACCAAATCAATATTATCAATATCGGCCTAAAACAAAGATGGGTCGATTATCGAATGTTTTCGTTTCGCTATCAACATTATGCTATATAAGGCCTCACTGCACTTTTTTGAAGCAATAGAAAAACAAAATTACATTTCTTTGCAGCATTTTGTGAAATAGAACGAAACAAAGTGACCTCGATTTTTTTCACAACCATGATAACCGAACAACCGGTCTATCATGATCATGACTCGATGATATCATAATCAGATATTTAAGAATGTTTCTTGTTTATGCAGTACTTTCATAGCGGTTTATCAAATGGAATATTTCAATCGTCAATAACATAATGAACCCCCAATAAGAAAATACATTTTATTTTCTATGCATCATTTGTGAAAATAGAACATTACTTTCAAGTCAAATTTCTTTCCTTCGATTTATAGAAACCAGGTATCGGTCATGACTCTACCGATATAAATGCATAAACTGTTTCACGATTCTAGTTATCAGAACATTCTGGGAAATCAATTGAGTGTCCTTATTACAGATTTAAAGATATCATTGGAATCATACGAACCCCATGCCCACCGTGTGTACACAACATGCGTATATTAACCCATCGAAGACCCATCATGTTGTGTGTACATACAACATGCGTATATTAACTCATCAACGACTGGTGCTGGAATGCTCGGACGGGGTATATCATGTATATGGGCAATGCTGTCTTGTAGAGCTGGAATGCTAGGACGGGGTATATCATGTATATGGGCAATGCTAGGACGGGGTATATCATGTATATGGGGAATGCATGTTGTACTAAAGTTGAATGACCTTAAGGGGTTAAAGGGAAAAAAGAACATTGTTTTGAAATAGCTGCAAGTTTAATTTGATTCAAGTTTTTTCAAGTTGTATTTTGTTCATATCCAATAGAAACAAAACTCATGTGCAATACGTAGGCTATATCACAAACAGCTTGGTATGTTAAGACTTAAGGACATGAATCGATGCTACTACGAGTAAATAGAGATCGATGATCTTTGAGTAGACAACATTACTAATATCTTTCATTTCTTTTCATGAATTTCTCCGATATTCAATTATACTGATTACTGTAATGTTTCATGTTTGAGTAGTGACTAATGCTATTAGGTATATACTAAGTAAGTTAAATGTACTATACATTATGCTTTGTAAGTTTAAGTATTTGTTTGGTCATTATAATGTGTATGTGGATTCGTAAACATTTTGCTTTATGTTTTCGTACAAAATGTTGCTTTATATTTTAAAAATATTTATCTAGATGTTCAGATTTATTGTTTTTATCATTGTTATAAATGCTGTATATCCTTTGAATTGTGAATTAAAAAACAAGTTTTCGTTATTTGATAATTATGAGCTTAATTCAAGTAACAA
This sequence comes from Echinarachnius parma, assembly GCA_037951105.1. Classification (NCBI taxonomy): domain Eukaryota; kingdom Metazoa; phylum Echinodermata; class Echinoidea; order Clypeasteroida; family Echinarachniidae; genus Echinarachnius; species Echinarachnius parma. Next base: position 4,433 of record JBAMJV010006333.1, on the reverse strand, counting down.
AATAATATAATAACGCTACAGATGTAAACACATATCGCGTAAGAACTACAGGTAACACCACGTATGACTCAGGTGTTTCTTCGAGTAACAAATTAACAAAGATACTACCGAACACGACTGTTATGAGCATCATTTGCTGCGATGGGGAATTAACGCTCCTAATCGTCTTGTGACCAGTTAACATTAGCTAGAGCCAAAGTCAACAAAACTGCTGAGTATCTGAGCCCATATATCGGCCACGTGCGTTTTTATCATTTCGTGATATGCTGCCAATAAACGTTGTGTAAACCTGTTGTAAAGATTGTCCCTTGTGCAATAAATATGTCCACGTGTTTTTCTGAATGATCAATTGTAAAATATACTTGTAATTTAGTTTAAATAGTAACGTCAGATGTGATATTTTTAAAGCAAAATAACTTCTAAAAAGACTTACAAAATACGCATTGTAAATCCACAATTTGGCAACATATCACAAATTCATTAGTTCCGCATGAATTCTTGATATGTTGCCAATTTATTATTTTTACAATGCGTGTTTTGTAAGTCAATTTAGATGTCTTCTTGCTGAAAATGATCAGATCGGACAGTATTATTTTAACTGACGTGATCAAAAATATTTTGAAATAAATTGCGCAATAAAAACGTGAATATATTATTACACACGGGGTAATCTTTGCTACAAGTTTGCGCATTGTCTATTGGCAACATATCACGAAATGATTTCTTGATATGTTGCCGTTTTACGTTTTTGAAAGACGCGTGTTTTATAACAAGTAATTAAACTGGAAAATCACACCCAACATTTTCAATGTAACATTAATCAATGGTCTAAAAAACATATGTTTAAACAGTATGAAATGAAAATTTCCTACAAGGAATATCACAGAGACAGTAAATGCACTGCAAACTGGCAACATGAATTCTTGCATTAGTTGAATTCTCGCGATACATTGACGTTCGACACCGCACCGCTCAGGCAGGATGTATTCGTGCACAACTTTTGCGTTCGAAATCGAATCACAATGAATTTGGGCACAACTTTTGAGCACGAAATCAGAAAGAATTTCTGCATTACTTTTGCGTTTGAAATCAACTGGGAATTTTTGTATTACTTTTGCGCTCGATATCCAAATAATTCTTGCAATAGTACTGCGCTCAAAATACAAAGATATCATGAATTGAATTCTTGATATCAAGAATTCTATTTTTTGATATCAAGAATTGAATTCTTGATATCAAGAACTGAATTCTTGATATCAAAAACTGAATTATTGATATCGAAAATTGAATTCTTGATATCAAGAAATGATTTCCTGTTGTTAACCAATGGCAATTCTTGATATCGAAAAATATAATTCTTGATATCAAGAATTTAATTCTTGATATCAAGAAATAGGAATAAATGTTAAAACGGCTTACCATACGTTCATGGTCACGTAGGCCATTGCGTTTATATTGTGCTGGGGAGGGGAGAGGGGGGGGGGGGGGGGGGGGCTTTTGAGGGATCAAAGCGATCATGCTGTTGGGGAAAGGTATGGGAGGGTGATACCATCCTGACTCCTTTCCGTGTAGGAACATTTTCGAATGTTTGGTATTGGAATCGTGTTCTTGACCGTTAAAACAAATGACATCTCAAAATGTGTCACTTTGTGAAAAGGCGTATCAATATGAGTTTTATTTGGGTTCTTAATGACTCAAACTGAAATCCCTTACGTGTGTATATACAGAAAACACGGTCGTAAAGAGAGCGATGAAATAGTATTCAGTACAGACATATATACCAAGTAAGATGGGAGGGGGGGGAGGGGAGCCCTTGTCATGTGACGCTTTACATTTCTAATGTAGGATACCAAACACTTTACTTGTTCTAACCCAGAGGCAATACGTCACACCAATTATGTGCATAGAGACTTACATTTGTTTTTATGATATGCGCTATATAAAAACGGTTTATTATTATTATTATGTATTACATTTAAAGGCAATACAACCAGTTTATTGTTGAGAGTGGCATGTGATTGTTATGATGTACACCGAATAGTTATATAGAGATTTTAGCAGTAATGTGCCCTTGACATCAACTGGCACTATACATTTATATTGTAAGTAAACAAAAAAACATTAACTGTATTAATAGATACGGAATCACCTGTCATCAAACAATTTGACAGTGGCAATTTATATATAACGTAGATTCTGATGCCACGAGTTTATTAGTACATGTATTGATCTCTTAAATTGAAGAGCTTAATTCCATAAAGCACTTAATTCACATAATATAAACGAATCTGATTGAACAATAAAAGTGCAATAATACATGGTATACGTAGCTAGCTTTAATAACAAACTGCCGACAAAATAATAACAGTATCACTTTATGGAACATTCCATTTTCATAAATCCGATACGCGCTATGAAATCCACCTTGAATCGAAATTGAATTATTAATGAAATTTCAGTAGCTATGAATACTTCTAGACAAAATTACACATACATACAACACTGATACCAATGTTTATATCATGTGAATATGTGAGAGATAAACGTGTATTTTTCCATGCAAAAAAGTTAGCTACTGTGGATTAAGCGCCATTTTGAATGTCTAAAAGCGGTTCCGGGATTCGTTAATCAGACGAATGCCTTGCAGACGGTGCGGAATACACACCGACTCATACACACTGCGATCCAACTATAGTAGCCTATATAGTTACACATGGCGAACAACCGTGGTGCACCATTTCAAACAGTCTCCTCTACGCCCCCATGCGGGACAATCCAATGCATAATTGTATTTTAGTGCCAGTTAAATATTATGCCTGCACTTGTTTTTTTATACCGAGCTTAACTTTGGAACGATTTTGCTCAAAACAAACAAATATAATTCCCTTCGAATGATCGTCGACGTTAAAGGTTGATTACACTATCTATTCTACCTACCCAACATAAGTACCCACATATGAATCATACACTACACAGGGCAAACTATAATCATTATTTTTATCATATTGACATTCCTTCTTGGAATTTATAAAATCTCATTCGATTGCAATCAAATAATAACGAGCATCATATTATAGGGACCAATTTATTTCGTTCATACGATGCTTTTAAGGACTAATATTTGACCTTGGCCGCTTATTCCAATGTTCATGCTGTATGACTCAAGCTTGAGAATAGCGGGGGTGGCCAACATAATTAAGTCAAATGAAAAAATGAATAATTCGCCGATAAACCATAAGAAAAAAACAATTGAAATCAATTTCACAATTAAACACAGCTTTTCAGCTATAAACATCAAATTTGTTTAAACCAAACTTTTCAATCTTCTTCTTAAAACAAAATTTCTTCTTCTCCTGCAGTGGCATGAACGCATGCATTAGTAAGTGGATGAGTTTTCAAATGTTGATAACAGTGTTCTTGATACATAATTGTTTGTTGACGCTCTGGTGGACTATTCAAATTATCATTGTTATGTTAGTAACATATTTTCCTTGGTTTGTCCGTTAAAGTTAAACCTAAAATTCTTTGTGAAACAGCATCTGTGCAAGTCAACCCATTGCCTACTGCATCGCATGGTGGGTCCTGTATTAATCCTCTATTAATCCTCTATTAACCCATTGCCTACCGCATTGCATGGTGGGTCCTGTATTAATCCTGTATTAATCCTCTATTAACCCATTGCCTACCGCATTGCATGGTGGGTCCTGTATTAATCCTCTATTAATCCTCTATTAACCCATTGCCTACCGCATCGCATGGTGGGTCCTGTATTAATCCTCTATTAATCCTCTATTAACCCATTGCCTACCGCATTGCATGGTGGGTCCTGTATTAATCCTCTATATTGGCCAGGGATTGCTCAATTTAAACTTGGGCTTTTTTATGTGGAATTGTAGTTAGGGAAACAGACATTTGCTTGCGCTTCTGCCTTCTTTTGTTTCCATTTGCTGTTTGTATAATTTATTTTCAAACTGAATAAATAAACAAATAAATGTTAGAGCTAAATTACGATTCGTGTCTATCGCAGATTGCAAGGACATGTTTGAGTACGGTTTCTTCCCCGGAATAAAACCAGATACCGGTACCCTCTCGATGAACCACTTTCCCGCCGTCACCCCGGGCGCCTCGACTGTCACCTAACGGGGTCGATCCCCGTCACCCAGCTACTTACGGCTGACTTTAACCCCTTAACCATGTTAACGCATTGCATATATTATTACATCTCTATATCAGGGCGTAGCTTAGTAAACAGGGGGGAGGGGCCGGGATGACCCACCCCCTTTCCCCTGTGTGAAGCACACATCGCATGGAAGTTATCATGCATACCACGCTATTCCTATTTTTATTTTATTTTAGGGGGGGGGGGGGTTGGGCTATCTAACCCATCCCATTCTTTGTGTGATGCCTTGCCCCTGCGTGCTCTATTGGGAGTG
>JBAMJV010006332.1:17500-87147 GCA_037951105.1 Echinarachnius parma | reverse complement strand
CCACGTCAGAGCTAATAACTTGTTTGATATCCAAGTAAATATTTCTATAAGTATACGTATACAACAATATATTTGTTTTTGAAGTTGTTCACGATGTGATATCGTTTCAAATTTGCCCGTATTGGTGTACGCCCAAGCTATTGTTGTTGTTGTTGTTGTTTTATTTTTATTGGCGATATCATTCAATTGTGAATATTGCGCCAAAAAAACACTTATTCATTTTATGTAACAAAATATTTTTCAATAAAACCTTTTCAATTCAATTATATCAAAATAATAAAAAAAATAAAAAAGGGAGCTTAAAGAGGCTGCAGTGGCTTGGGACCTGTCCGTTATATTATATTCTCCCAATCTCTTCTCTCCCCCCCCCCCCCCCTATTCACTAACCACTACCACCACCCCCAAATCAGCAAAATCGGATATCAGGTCAGGCCACGTTTATTACTTTGTGAGGTGTAATGTTTCGACGGTTGCCCGTGGAAACCGCACACCTTTTATTTGTTCACTCAACTCCATCATTACCAAATTTACGAACACATAAAATGTACAGTCGTTCAAAAAAAACGAATGCAAAGAAACGAGACATAATGTACATGTGTATTCTTTCAGATTTTACGATTTTTTTTTTAAAACTCGTAAAGAAAATGTATTGAAAAGGGGGTCATTTGGGTGTTCGGTCCCCCCCACGATGTTGACCGCAAAAACGTGAATTGTTTAGGAAATATTATACAAATCCACGTTTCTGTTGAAAAACTTATTCAATTTCCCCCACGTCGCTTGATCAGTTGATATAATGCTTTGTAAATTCGGCTTGTAAACGTTAACCTCAAAACGTTGCAATTAAATTATTCAAGAAATTACAGAATTAGTGACTTCACCCCGTCGATAAATTCCGCTTGCAAGGGACGACAAAACGTGAGAAATTCTGCAAAAATGAAAGAAAATCCACAATAGTTCGTGAAAAAACACAACCGCTTAACTATTTACATGTATGCTCCCCACATTGCTTAAAGGGATCTAGTAACTTTGTTTACAAGTTCAAAAAGTGATGCATGGTTAATACAAATGTGTATTGGTGTGATCTGATATGTCCAGAAAGTAACGTGTGAAAATTTCAAGTAAATTGGATGTTATTTGGCCGAGAAATGAACAAAAATGCAAAGTGATATTCACTTACTCATTGCACTTACTTTTGTACATGGCTTAAAAGATCCCGTAGATAATTTAACATCCGAACACTTCAATCGTAAATATCTTTTGAAGAAAATGGAAATTTGAAAAACCGAAACCTGTCCCATGCTTTTATTGTTAATACGAATACAACAAGGTATGAGGGAACTGCTAGAATTCCAATTGGATTTTGAGGATTTGGACAATGTGTATACTAAGTCCCTTTAAAGCGCGTTGAAAAAAATTTCAACATGTGACAATTATGCAAGAGTGAAATATTGCACTATTTTATTGAGAGTTATTTTAGTTGGTTTATGTCTCCAGCATTACTAAAACATAATACAATTGAAGTTTTTTTTCTCGATTCAATGAGTGCAGAATCGAAATGAACACTAGCAATTTTAAATATAGATTACATGTATATTGCTCATCGCTTTAAGTTTTATATAATTTTCACAAAATAGCATATTATTGCAAACATATATAGATTGGCCATGTGCCCCCCATCATTTACAATTTGTTTAATGATCGAATGATCTACGTCTATTGCAGAAATAGTAACAACTTAAAATAGGAAAGTTGAGTATTGGTCAAACTTAACTTTAGAAACCAAAACCTGCATGATTACGGTACAAACTAATAGCTATATAACTCCACCACGCTCGAAAGGTATACACAATTACAAACGACTAAGTAAAAACCCTGTTATCATTTAAAAAGAGCCGTTACAACAAGAGGGCGCTCTCTAAAAACTCATTGGTATTAGCCATTTTTTCATACAAAATTGTGCATTTAATGTTTTGTTATAATAATGATTCAATAGAGATATCATCAACAACTATTTAAAAACCTATTTAGATTTTTTTCAAAGTAGTCTATAAGCATTTTTTGTATTTTTCTAAAAAGTCAAAATGTCCCCCGGCCGGTAGACTTATGAATACAATGTTTCAATGAGAGCATTTGAAAGGGATTGATTCTCATTTTACATGTTTTATTCAAGGAACTTTCAAATGGAATTAAAACCAACCAATTTAGTGTCAATGGGCATTTCGGGAAGTACCAATACTCAAGTGTACCTTTTACTAAAATACGTAACTATAATTAGAAACAGATGTATTATGTTTAATCGATTCATATTGGTGAGTCATTAACTATCAAGTGTGATGGTTGCGAGATACAAGCTGATAGAGTCTATACATTGTACTTCATGATCTAAATTATTGTAATAATGATGGCGGCACGATCAGACGGTTACCAATCAAGTCAAACTAAAATGACAATTAGTCAGTAATCAATATTTTGACGACCGACTGGCAAATATTGACGCTGTGATATCAGGCAATCATTATCAGTGTGTTGTTTTCATTTATGGGAGGTTCTATAATCTTATATCGTTGATGACTAACTTGGAATAACACCACTTAAAATTAATTTGCTATACAAGAAGAAAATATACTCAAATAAAATTATCTGAGGAAAATGGAAAGGAGGCAGCGAAGCGCCTGTTGAACATTTTTACGGGCTCAAACGTTTGAGTTAAATCAAATTATTGATTCACTCGAAATCAAATGGCTGCATTCTAAAACAAAATAGATCAAACGCCACTCTTGTGGGCCGAAAATTTCACCAAAAACAAATCGGATCTAATTATTTGTTTTTAATTATGTCGATAAATATAATTTTCTTATCTTAGTTTTTGCATTTCGGATATAGTAGATTCTCAGTGAAGTAAGGACATAATTTCTGAACCATTTATTTTGTATACTTTAGTACACACTGATAGTAAAAGTAAAAAATAAAAAACATTTTGTTTACCCGTTTACTTCTAATTTCATTATCGATGCGTGTAAACAAGAAACCTAAATAATATTTAAGCCGGATGTTGACGAAATTTGCTAAAGTGTGGAGCTGCAAGTGATAAAAACCAAACTTGTATCACTGGTGTACATCACTTGTAAGCAAGTTAGTTTGTGGTTGTTATTTTGGAGATTTTTGCGTTCATCTGAATTGAATAATCGCCATCAAAACAGTAAACAAACAGAATCGCCCCCTTAAAGTTCTCAGCCGCCCCCCCCCCCCCCCCCCCTCCTATAGAACACAAATATATGGACATTTTGTCTCTTCTAAAGCTAAATTAACAGTGGTGTTTCGTGTCGTACTGTTTGAGGCCGCAAATTATAAGGGGCGTACTATTCTTAATATGTTCCTGACTGTGCCGTTAACATTTGTTTTTATTTGGGGTCCAACTTATTGGCGTTACATGCCCTCATGTGCTTCCCCCTTCCGCAGCTATACACAACTGTGATTATTACAGTAAATGAATCCTGATCATAATTATATTACATCCTCCTCCTAAAGTTCATTGTTCTTTATTTTAATTTCGCAGTTTGGAAGATACCGACGAGGCTAAAGAACAATGACTTGGTCTGAAAGGAAGATGCACTACAGCTTGAGGGTCCCGCCCTCCAGCAGATGCACTTCATACAACGGCAGCTTCGCTTCCCAAGGAGAGCATGCGAGGGTCGGCGCCAAGAGTTCCCTGTCATCGGGCCCCCGGCCCCTGGGCACCCCGGCCGGCGATCTCTCCATGTACTACGACAGGCGGATGGTGGCGTTGACGAGTGGGGCGGGCAGACGGAAGGGAACCGGTCGAACGGGACTAGCCAGGTCCGCCGATATGGAGAGGAGACGAAATGGCAATCACGATCGGAGGTAATTAAGATGAAGAATAATGTTCATACTCCCGTAGCGTCAACTACAACCTGGTAGCGCGAAGTCCAGCCTATATTTTGCCTATATCATCATTATGTAGAAATTCAAACTTGGTAAACAACCTGGCTTCTGATATAATTAAAGAGCAATGAAACTATGGCGTTCGGCTATTATTATCGTTTAGAGGGTGAACAGACATTTTATTTGATACATAACTTGGTAATTTTGGCCTCCTGGATCCCATGAAATCCTTACGTGAACATACCCACATTTTCGTGTGTGCTATATACGGGCCGAACAAAAAGCCTTTCACTGATTTGCAGACTCGTCAAAGCATCTACAAGTATTCAGACAATGGTTTGAATAGGTGCTATTGAAATGCATATCACTGACCGTAAGTCCGCACACACCTAATAATGGCGGCCTCCAGTGTTCGCATGAATAGTGGTAAACCCGATAGAGTTTTCACATATTTCTCCCAAAGCAGAAATCTGAGTCGGAGTTATGTTATATATAATAAAAAAAAGGCATATTACGATGTATCAAGTAGGATAAACTCTATTCTTGAGTTGCATTGCCCTTTAAGTGAGGTACATTCTTCATAAAGCTCCCCCCCCCCCCCACAAAAGATTACAATAAATATGATAATGTGATAACTAATCAAATACAATAAATGCATTAATTGTAAAATGAAATAAAACAAAGGAATGAATAAAGATAATACATTTATAGATTTTAAAAAATAGAATGAACGCTCTACTACTAATTTTTATCATTCGGAAAATCGGTGTCTATATAGTTATTATTTAGTGTCGTCATTTTTCTAATTCGTTCATTGACCTTTCAAAGTACAAAGCCCATCAAACATAATAATTCATTAACTATGTTGGGCGATAGGTAGCCTACGTTCCGCTAACTGACAATGCAATCAATATCGTCCTTGTCAATGTGAATGTTATGTCAACAATCGTTCGGTTGTTTTCTCCGCGGTGGTCAAATATAAGACAATGCACTCATTCGATCACATCTCTTAATTGTTTCAAAGCAGCGAAATATACATCCAAAACCAAGCGCACCCCTACCATGCCTACATTTATATCATTACGAGCCATTTGATAAAGGCTGGTCTGTGGTGCCTGAAACTAACATTTCCTCAAGACTATCTCCAAAAGTATACAGAGTATACCAGCTCCCTAAAGCTGCTTATTCCCACAAAAGTTAATCGCAACCCAACTATAATTCCTAACCCAATCTCAATGATGCTAATATATACTGGAAGAACGGGATACAATCAACTAGACTCGGTGGCAAGTTATACCAACAACGAGATCGAGGATGAAGCCCCTCCCCCGGAGTTTTTAAAACAATAATGTGAACCTCCAACTCATTCGATTTGAAGGCAGCTGGGCAATGGAGACCCATTTTCTTTTCCCCCCTTAATCCCTTACTGCTTCTCGGGTTGAAACGTAAGGGACGGATGAAATTAATTCGGGCACTGAGACCTCGTGTTTGTCAGAACCGGTTCAGTACGTTGTGCATTATCGATCCATCGGTTCATTTGTCAAGAGAACATGACGATCGATGCATCCTTTTCAAACCGTGTCCCCTCGGGCGTATGGTCCATTACACTAAATCCAATTTGTCTCGTGTCATGATGTCCTCAAAAAAACCCAGGCAAACAAAATAAGCCTCCTCCAAACTCGACTATAACAACTCCTGAAAATGTTAATTTATTGCAAAAAGAAATACCATGCGTTTACAACATTGCCATTTAACAGTATAACAAGCTAACAAGATAAATTGATAGAAGTAACGCAGAAGTCAGTATCATTCAAGAATGAGACAAAGTCAACTCTTCTTACAAGATTGTAAGTGGTGTTATAAAACAACTATGAACAATCTCGCGGTCACAATAAATTAATACAAAGCGAACAACATCTAGACAAGGCACATGGGAGAGACAGAGACTTCTTTTTCACAGGACAATGAAAGTCTACTAGACCCAAGTATCGAATGATGCAAAATCGATAAATATTGATCGACAAGGTTTGACCTACAAGCGATAAACAAATGGACAAGGGGATTATAGTCTTCAAGAAACCACAGCACAACAGCTGTACAGTTCCGGTGTTAAACTTCTGTAGAGCAAGTTGGTTTTCGGCCGTGGATAGTTAGGATATTCATTCAATATTTTCGCGAAGTTGCCTTTTATCTCATGTGCCGAAATCATTAGGTCGGATATCTGATTAGCATCATGATCATAGCGACATGAAATGCATGTGGAACGGTATTTAGAATACAGTCACGATACCACTGCACGACCGTTGTAGTTCGGATGTGAAACTGCTGAAGAGCAACTCGGTTTTTCGGCCGTTGATACTTATAAATGATATTCTGTCCATCTTGTTCGCGAATTCGATTGTCATCTGTACAAATTGAACTATTTGGTTATCTGATTATCATAGGCGACGTGAAATGCATGTGGAACTGTGTTTACTATGATTCCTTGTATTCCCCAAATCTCGTGTAGCAGTGAGCGTTCGGGATGGTAACGGCATACATGTCATGAACCATCCTTGTACTAATGGAGTGACTTTTTCGATCGTGAAGTGATTCTATAACTAGGAATATTGTAATTTATAATGCGTGAGGAGTCGATAAAGTGAGTAAAATATACGCACTATTTGTCTGAGGTATAGTGCTATATCAGGGGAGAGACATTGGAAGCCCTGAAACAAGACTGACTTTATTACACGCATTTTGTATTGGGTGTATAGATCATAGGCCTAACAAAAAGTTGTGGCCGGTCGGAAATTATTGTTTTCGTTCTTTCTAGTACAGGGCTCGCATTTTGACAGGAAAGTGCGAAAGATCATAATTATGAAGTAATGCACTGTTTATTAATCAAATTCAAACATAGACAAAATTACCAGAAATATAAATACATTCTGATCTGACTAGTACGATGTTTGAAAAGTCTTTCTTGGGAAGTTCCCCCATTCAAGGGTCTTTAATTTGTGGTTCGATGGGTGAGCACCGATTTCGCCACCCCGAGGGTGGGGTTCTCGGGTTCGATTCCCGGCGAGGCCCACTTTTCTTTGATCATTTTAATTTATTAATAAGCATGGTAAGTTTTCTCTATCTTTGATTTTGTTATTCTATTTTTGCTTGCAATGTACATCAAACGATGTTAGGTGAACATTAATAAGCAAATGAAATTGGGCTCTAGAAATCATTATTTTTTTAAAATATATATTTTGTTCACAATTCAGACACTTTCCACATCCAAATGGCGCGATGGGCCGGCACCTCGCCGACCACTCCATACTGGCACTCGTCTCTCCTCAGTTCTCGCGGCGTCAGGTCGGTGGCTTCGCTCGCGATCGGCAGGACGGCAAACCACCGCGCGATCTCGGTCTTCTCCGGTCGAACACGATCGCGGAGTTCCACAGTGGGTCGCAGCGATCAGTCGTCAATCTCACCGGCCTGAACGGAGACCGACAACAAAATGTAAGTGTTTTCTCGACTGCCTTCTAATGTAACGGATATAGACAATCTCTACATTTTCCTAAAAATAAAACTAAAAACTACATTATCAAAATAGGGAAAGAACCAACATAGGGCACTTCATTACCCTGACCCATCTGAACCCCAATTCCATCGCTAATTTTTCATTTGCTTAGATAATGATAAAAATCCGTAACATACCCAAATAAGGGTGGAGACAAAAAACGCCGCCTCCCCATTCCCATTCCGTAAAACTATCCGCTCTAGAAACTTAAAGAAAAATAAATCGCGTAACTGTGAAATTTGAAATGTAATAAATTATCTTGTCAATGCATATTTAATCTCTTATTTTCTCGAACATTGTTGTTTTGTCTACTTCACACCGTACTGCAAAATGAATAAAATGTAGAACTTTAATAAATGACAATTTTTTGTAATACAATTGTCATTCACATCAGGGTCAGCCGGGTCTCCATCGCTCGTCGACGTGGTGCGCGACATCCAAGTTGTCGTCCAGTTCGATGTCGAGCCTCCCCTTGCTACCGAACGCCGAGGGTCGGCGAGAGGCCTTAATCAGCGCGTCGTGCGATGGGTTGGCGGGCAGGGTGTCGGCGCTACGAAGTCTCGCGAATAACCCCAAGTTCAAGGTAATTGTACTATTAAAGGGAACACCAACTCAATTGCATCCCTATAGTGGTTATTTCATGCCTCGATGTTTTCCTCTCACTGATATATCTCACTAATATATAAATTTTCTCTTTGATATCGATATAATTGTGAGTTAATTTTAAAAATAATTTCAACTGAGTACAAACTTGTGGCAATAATAGTTAGCAACTACCATTTTGATATAGTATAGTTATATTATTATACTCCTCATTAAATGCTACACCTACCTGTCTACTACATCACTTTGGTAACAAGAATAAGTTGTGGGAGAAAGAAGGGCGGGAATAAGGGAAAGGGGGAGAGGGGAATGAAGAGCCGTATATGTCTATATACGGCTCTATGGCGAATATATCTCTTAAGCCCTCTGCAGACAGAGCCGACTCGACCCGATCCGACTGGTTTTCATTCGGATCGGCTCAGTTGTCAGTGCCTCGCGACATACATTTTGCCAGTCGAGAGACAGTCGGATACCAGTCGGGGCCGATTCAACACGATGATCGGCTCCGACCGACCGGGTCCGACTCTAGCCTGATTGAAACCAGTCGGGTCGAGTCGGCTCTGTCTGCGCCGGGCTTTAGTTGAAGCTGTTGTTCTTATATATATATCAATATACCAAAATATTCATAGTGTATTACATTGTATTGAAAGTAAATATTCGTGCTCCCATTGATTATGGAAATATGTTAATTACACCTTTGTTTCCCCATATTCGTATACGTAGGTCACCATTGTCAACGGGTCTCCAAGAATTTCTCCCCGACAAAGCTCAAATCATCCGCACGGACACGATGCCGCATCCCAGGGAAAGAAAGCTAATGAAGAAGTCGTCATCGAGTGTTCCAGATACGGTTACCACTCTCGCAGCAACTCGCCAACCTACCGCCGACTCATACACGCGAAGGACTGTCTGGACGCTGCGCTGTGCAAAGAATTGCGCGGGATCAGACGGCGGCTGGAGGGGCAGAAAGCGCGGGAAAATTCCGCGATCGACGGCGGACTTCGCCTGAGCATCGACGACGAAGATGTCGATGACAGAGCGATGGAAGATGCTTGGTACGCGAGGATGGTCAAGAAGGAGATGGAGAATGAAGACGGCGATGGGCACATCATCGACAACATGACCACTTGCAATAGTAGCAGTAGCAAGCCTGTGTCGGGGGTGGAAGCTTTGGAAACCTCTTCCCCGGCTCCGCACATCGAGTTGAAATTCGATCCGAAGTACGTGCAATCACACATCAGCGATTGGGACATACTGAACATTGACGTTGAAGAAGAGGAGCGAAAAGCGCGCGAGCGGAGAGAAAAGGAGAAGCGACGGAAAGCGGTGCGCGCGCGCTCGCAATCGCCGACATACTTTCGGAAATCCTGCGAGACGTGTTGTCTGGAGCATCCGCACAAGATGGTTGAGAAACCGCGCGCGGAATTCCTGCGCATCAACAAATCGCGGAAGGTCAAATTCCGCGCGCATAAGAAAGAAAACGACTCCGAAAGTAGCAACAGCGTCGACGATTTAATCCCACTGACGCTGCAAGAACCGACCCTCAAATATGTCGAAATCCTTCCACCTGCCATACCTCCTCCTCCTCCTCTTCCTCTTCCCAGCCAATCAAAACCAAATAACAAAAAGGGCGCCAGAATCAAATCCTCTAAATCATCCAAGTCGTCAAGTTCCTCCATACTATACACCAAATCCATAACAGACGAGAGTACCGTGGATTATAAAGAGATTTCAGAGACGGTTGAGTCGGATATAGTTCTGCCTTCGATCACTCCAACTCCCAAATTGTTAGCGCAGGAAAGCAGACTGTCTTCCGCAAGGATAAGCGAACCGAAAGTGAAAGCCGAGTCGCCGTCGCCCCCGCCCCCGCCCGATCCGCCGAAACTGACGGACAAGGAGAAGTTCCTCATGATGCGGAAACGCATGGAGGAAAGGCAGCAGGATCGATTGAAGAAGAAGGAGAGCTTCGAGGACTATTCGATGATGGCCTTCGCCGGGACCCGGATGAAGCGGTCGGGCAAAGGCGGCGGGGATGCTGGGATCGGAAACACCCTGTCGAACAGGCTGGAGAGAATGGCGTCTTTCAAGTCGAATAAACCCACTGATGGGAGGAGAGGGTTGATGGCATTATTAAGTGATGATGACGACGACGATGATGATGACGATGACGACGATGATGATGATGAAGATGATGATGAATGAGGAAAAACAATACAAAAATATGTTGTTGACAATATTATTGTCTTCATTGACATTTATTACCAGATTAGAGTATTTGTTTTACACATTAATAAACAATTAATTTTACTCTTTTTATCTTCAAATCAAGTTTTGAAATAATAAGTTGTAAGGTTGATTAAAAACATATTTTATATAATTTTATTTTGAAATGCAAGACATCTCACATATTTTCCATATTGCAAGGCTTACATAATTATTACTCAATGTGCCTAAAGTTGTTATGGCATTAAAATCTCCCGACTTTAATACAATGTAAGAACCGACAGCATATGACAGTGTCCTTTTTTAATCACCTTGATTATTATTTTTGTACAAATCCTTCATTCCGTTACTTGACAATCAAAACGAAATACTTTTTTGCTTTCTTATACATGTAGTATTGAAATAAATGTTTATATTATGGCAAATTGAAAACATAAATGTGGAAGTCCTAGAAATGTGTCGTTTGCTATGAAAGAATTAGTCCAGTTTGGACTGTGGTGAATTTCGTTTTTTGTATCCGCTCTTGACCGCTAGATGGCGACAAACCCCACTAATCTGTCTTACCCATCGATATACCGATGGTCTTACCCACTGACCGTATTCAATGCGTCGATATCGATGATTCAATGGGTAAGACAGATTAGTGGGGTTTGTCGCCATCTAGCGGGCAAGAGTGGATACAAAAAATTCACCACAGTCCAAACTGGATTATGAAAGAATGTGAATAAGGATAAAATCTGAGCAAAAACAGTCGAACAACATAAGTTCAAGGGAACCAACGGGAACCAGCACCTCAAAACTATCATTTTCCATATTATTTCAAGTGATTGTTTGTTATCCTTTCCACCAGCAAACATAGGAATATGTGTCTCCAAAAGTATTTGTATTCACACTTTTTAATCCTAACTAATGCGAACAAGCCCTCATGGGTCTGCAGAAATAGACAATTTATATTGTCATTGGAACTTTACCCATTTGGTTCCTAGACAATATAGAATTAGTATTCTTCTGCAGTCCCATGAACACATTATTTCGTATGATGATTAGTTTTAGAGTCTCAATAATGCATCAATGATAAACATTTTCTGGAAACCTATTTTCTCTGAACTTTCTGGTGGAATGGCCTACTGAAATTATTCATATATTTCATACATGAACAAAATTATTTTGGGGTGTTGGCTCCCTTAAAGTTGGTTTGAACTTTGTTGATAAGTATGCATATTGTTTGTAATTGCCACTGATCGTGTGACATAAACGAGCTGCTGCCACTAAAACTAGTACATAATGGCTTTACAAAAATAAAATTTTCTTAATTACTGAGCTTTAATTTTCAACATATTCCTGCATATTTTCATGGAAAAGAAAACAAATGCTAATAAAGCAGCTACAATGAAGAAAAAAGTAAATTATGTTACAATCTCCATCAATTTCGAAAGAATCGCATGTTTCTACAAGATAATTTAATATACAGGGTGGCCCCCAAAAAACGGAACGGGGCACTTCCCAAAATATAGTAACAAAATGATTGTGTCCACCCGATAGAGTGTCCTTCCAAATGAAAAACGATACCAAGAACAGTCATTTTGGACGAGTAGTTTTTGTTGTAGGACGTTTTAAGTGATACCATGTCAGGTTCCCATTTTTGCCATTTTTTTACCCAGTCACTGCCTGATAAATCGCACTTCCTGCCCGTCATATCATCGAGCAACTATGCCCATTCTATCGGCACACAACTGAATGCACACTAACAATGGCGCGCGTGTTGCTCGTTGTTCGACGCTATAACGGGTAGTAAGTGCGATTTATCACGCACTGACTTAGTAAAAATTGACAAAAAAGGGAACCCGACATGGTGTCACTCAAAGCGCCCTAAAACAAAAACTACACGACCAAAATGACTATTCTTGGTATCGTTGTCTTCATTGGAAAAGACACCCTATCCGATGGACATAATCATTTTGTTACTTTATTTTGGGAAGTGCCCGTTCCGTTTTTTTGAGCCACCCTGTATAGCTATCTTATTTCTTGTCTAATTCTCATAAATTTCAAGCAATCATTCCTCTAATCATCTATACTGCAAAAATGTATCTCCCTTTTCTCTCTCTCTCTTTCTTACTGCGTGCATGAGATGTTTGTTTGTGCCCGAGTGTGTGCATGTGTGTTGTCCATGTGTTTGTGTGTGTGTGTGTGTGTGTGTGTGTTTGTGTGTTCCTGCTTGTCAGAGCAAAATATTGTGCGAACAGGAAAAGCACGTTCCATTGACATTCCATATGTCAATTCAAACCAACTTGGATATACAAGAAATAATATTGTCTTATGCGGTTTAGAGTAATATAGAACTGAATTTTAATTCACTTGTTGTGTACATGCAATATGACTAGTAAACAAAAATACATTGGAACATTGGTTGCTAGGCAAAATTCTGATACTTTGTACAATTTGAGATAAAATCTTACATCAATTCTCACCCTTTTTCAAGAGGAAAACATTGTTCTTCTATGAAAATATCATATATCATTCAGTAGAATCTACCAATGAGATTGGTATATCGTCGCTGGGCTGCTAAAAAACAAAATTTTCAGGAGAGCGAAAAAAAAACATTATGTGCGTAGGCTATGTTATTTGAACTTAAGACTATGTTTGATAATCAATTCGATATGAAATGGTTGAAATGCACAAAAAATAATTTGGAAGGCAGGAAATTGAGTTACGAGGTTTTCGAACTAAATCCTAAAAGGAGATACGAGGTTTTCAAAAAGATGAATTGTGGTTATTAGAAGAAAAAAAAAACCCATGTGGTTATTAGAAGATGAATTACACCTTAAATTTCACATTTATCAAAAAAAGTAATTTTCACCCAAATTTGAGATAGGAGGTTTTAACCCAATCACTACGGGGACCGAGAATTCTCGGTCCCCGTTGCGCCTACTCATATACGGGAACCGAGATTTCTCGGTTGCGAGCAAGGGCTATATTAATTGCATAAACATACATGTATGCATCTTGTAAGTACAATATAATTTAGCTGAATACAAAGATTGAACCCTTGGCTACATGTATATCAAGTTTCCCCGACTCCAGTTGCGTGATTATTGTGTTATTACAATTTTATCATGGTAATACACAAGTCTAATTTCAGGATATTCGTATACAAACCCATACAATCCAGAATCATAGTTTTCGCATAGAATTTCACTTCGCTGACCCTATACTATGCATATCGATTGCCTCTATTGTGTGAACTACTTGACCAGCGAACTCACGCTAGGTTGAATAGAAGCGAATACAATGCCATGGTCAACCAGATATCGATCGGTTCTTTTGTGCGCGCCCAGTGGGGTAACTCGACCGGTCCGTAAAATAATCTTGTATATAGCTATTGAAGCAGTATATCTATTGCCGTGGTAAAAGGGTTAACAGCCCAGCGACGATATGACTGAAGTCTCACATACCGTAGAACACCGTCGTCAAGCACCCCCCAAGCACCTATACCCATCTTGCTTTTAAGTGACGTTTCCATGAGATTCACCTCCATTATTATCCTCATGAATATTCCTCACCATTATTTGCATTCTTGATTAACGTTTCCCTTTTGGACAGAGAGCAGGCGCTCTTTAAAAGCAAGATGGGTATAGGTGCTTGGGGGTGCTTGACAATGGTGTTCTATGGTATCACTTTTGGAAGTGAAGTGCTGCGCGTAGACAAGTAAAGCAGGGAAGTCACATTTCTTATTTCTAATGATGTGGTCATTGGTGCTTGCTAATCAGGAGCACCCAATCAAATTCACCATCAGAGAACATAGACATTTATTTGGTGTCTTTAGCAAATTTTTAGCTTCAACATTGTTAACACTTAAGAAGTGTATATTCTTTCTCCATCAGTTTACAAATGGTGCGCTCCATAGATGTAGAGCATGGTTTAGAACCATGGTTTACACAAACCTCCTTTGTGATTTCTCGCCCAACAGTCTCAAAGTCACTACATTCAAAACCTGATAAATAATGAAAGTTTCATAATTTATCTAATTTTTCTTCTTATTTCATCATAGAGATGTAGTAGAGGTAAAACATACTACAAAATCATGATTGCAAACAAATGACATTACATTGATTGCAGTAAGCTTCAAAGCACACAGAAATCAAATAGTTCCATTTTGTACCCGTTAGTAAATTTACTAGTGTAAAAATAAATTGCCTTCCTTTTGTATAATATATATGACAATACAAAAAAAAAGGCTACACAAGCCGATACATGTTATATACAACCCTGTACGTCTGCTTACACACAAAATATTTCAGCTTAGTGAATAAACATTATGCTAGCCACTGTTAGTAAAAAAAATATAATATCTTTTTTTCCTTTTCTCATTGAAGACAATTTGATTTTGGTAAAAATATAATGACTATTCTCCTTACTTCCCCAGACAGTGTACAGTCAAACCTGTCTTAGTGGCCACCCATGTCTATAGCCAGGGCTTGACACTAGCACTCGCCCAGTTGCCAGGGGCAAGTCCAATTTCATAATGGTCTAGTTTGGTTGCCCGATTCTGTTCAACTACGAGAGACAAATGTAAATCTGCCAACCAGAACAAGCGACCTCGGGGAACAATCCATTTTTCTCACTGTTTTTTAAGGGCAAGTAAATTTTCTGATTGGGCAAGTAAATTTTTGTTTTTATTAAATCATGATTTCACTTGTCATTCACTTGTAAGTATATTGTTAATTCGATTTTGGTGGCCCGAAGCTAAAATTAAGCAAAGTTAAGTAATATATCATGTAAAATTAATACAAGTTTAGTGGCCTGAATCTAGTATAAAGCAAAGATAAGTAAAATAAGTAAAATGTATGACATTTTGGTGGCTTGAAGCAAAATTAAAGGGAGTGTCTGCCTTTTGCAAGCCAAATTGCAAAAGTTACGAGGTTATTGTCTTATATGAAAGAAAATGTCATTTAACAGCTTGCCTGAAAAAATTAGAGCTTGAAATCTCCTTTTCGTGGAGTTATAGACCTAAAAATAAATTATATGTTGCGACGACGTTTAAAGGGACTTAGTAACATTGTCCAAATCCTCAAAATCCAATTGGAAAACTAGCAGTTCGCTCATACCTTGTTTTGTTCGTATTAACAAAAAAAGCATGAGACAGGTTTCGGTTTTTCTAATTTCCCTTTTGTTACAAAATTATGAACGATTGAAGTTTTCAGATAATAAAATATCTGTCGGATTTTCGAAACCGTGTACAAAGTGAGTGTTGTGAGTTAGTGAATATCACTTTGCATTTTTGCTCATTACTCGGCCATTTGACTTGAAATTTTCACACAATACCCTGTGGACATAATAAATAACAACAATATACATGTACATTATATCAACCAATCATCATTTTTGCACATGTCAACAAAGTTACTAGATCTCTTTAATATGCATTACGAGTCTTCAACAGTGCAAAATTTTGCACACGATAGCTGCCGGCGCATCCAGGGGTGTGTGCGACCCCTACGTGACCCACGCAGAGATTGTGAACGAACAACTACGTAAGCGAATACTAAACAAAATAACTAAGACTCGCTAAAACTGACTACATGTAATTGTTTATTCTTCATTTTTTATACCTTTTTCGTGGCATACCTTCACAATACCTTTTCAAGAATAAGTACAATATTGTTGTAATATTATGCTAAATCAGTTAAACGCCGATATTGGCCAATATATAGTTCGATGAAGGGATGATTTATACACATTCGTTTTTCATTCGTAGAATACAAATTACAGGGTTGTTCGATCTGAAATTTGTTGTGTACGTTACATTCATCCTCATCTGTCTACTGGAAACTGTTCAGACGATTTGTAAAAGGCGGACACTCCCTTTAAGTAAGTAAATTTCATGAAATGTTTGTGGCCTAAAGTTAAAATGAAGCAAATGACAGTAAATTAAGTATAATTCATGATGTTTTGGTGACCTAAATTTAAAA
The DNA here is from genome assembly GCA_037951105.1 of Echinarachnius parma. NCBI lineage: Eukaryota > Metazoa > Echinodermata > Echinoidea > Clypeasteroida > Echinarachniidae > Echinarachnius > Echinarachnius parma. Next base: position 70,899 of record JBAMJV010006332.1, on the reverse strand, counting down.
AAAGTAAAAGTAAAATTCATGAAATTTTGGTGGCTGGGTCCAAATATTTAGATGTCCCTATAATTTCAAGCCCTACTTTAGGCTTTTGCTGGCACCTCCTCGTCCGATCTGTAGTAGCCCAGGTCGTGTCTGAGCTTGTCCATTATGCGGCAGATCACCAGACTTTCCGACAAGGGCATTAGGGGATGTTCAGTCTTGCCTGGAAGTTTTAGAAACAAATAAAAAAAAGAAAAAACCAGCATCAACATTTGAAGAGAAACGTTCAGTTTCGCTGACATTTTATGTAAAATTACTAAGAAATAAAAGTCTAAGTTTGTCCAATATGCGAGAGACAATGGCACTAGGGGATGGTCAGTCTTGTCTGGAAGTTAAAGAGAGGGGGAAAAAAGTTTGAGCATTTAGAAAGAAAAGCTAAACAGATCAGATTTGATGTAAAATTAATTATAAGGCAAATCTTGTTCCAACAAATATCTTCTTAAAGCATCAAACCGCTGGAATTAATGAAGCCGAAAGAGTGGCCTTTTAAATTAAGGCAACAGACAGTTCAGTCAAGTGACAAGGAACAAATGTGAAAAGAAAATAATTAATAATTTCACAGGAGAAACATCTTGACTCCCACCATCTTGAATGGCTAGTGGACATGCCACTGCTTCAAATATCAAACCGTTGGAGTTGATGAAGTTGAACTTGATGACAATTTTAAGAAATGGGCAGTCATTTATCAAGTAACAAATGTGACATGAATTCACAATTAAAAAGAGAAGACAAATTTCACCCTCACCTTCTTCAATTGCTTTCCGGCATGTTTGAATTTATGAAGTTGAATTTGTGGTCAATGGACAGCCAAGGGTCAAGAAATCGTAAGAGCAGTATTAAAAGCAAAAGAAAACATTTGCCCTTTTTACATTCAGATTTTCTTCAAGGTATATTTAAAAAGCAGAACAATATAGACTCTCACGTTCTTCAATTGCTTTCCGGCATACCTCTGCTTCATATATCAAACCGTTTGAATTGATGAAGTTGAATTTGTAGTCTATTTCAGGCGATAGAAGGTCAAAGTGTCAACCTTAACAAATGTGACATGAAAAGAATTCACAATTAAAAGGAGAAGAAAAAATTGACCCTCGCCTTCTTCAATTGCTTTCTGGCATGCTTTTGCTTCAAATATCAAATATCAAAATATCAAAATTTGTGGTCTATTTCAGGCGATAGACAGACAAAGTGTCAAGTAACAAATGTGCCACCAAAAGAATTAACAAAACTAAAAATCTTCAATTACTTTCCGATTTGCTTGGCTTCAAACATCAAATTGAAGAGAATTCACTTGTGGTCAAGTACTGGCAATGGAAAGTCAAGTTATTGTATGAAAATAAAGAATTTACAGAAATATCAAAATATTAGACTCTTACCTTCTTCAATTGCTTTCCCCGGCATGCCTCTGCATCATATACCAAACCGTTTGAATCAATGAAGTTGAATGAATTTGTGGTCTATTTCAGGCAACAGACAGTTAAGTGTTAAGTAAACTTTAACAAATGTGACAAAAGAATTTCCAAAACTGAAAATCTTCCATTGCTATCCGACTCGCTTGGCTTCAAACATCAAACTGCGAGAACTGAAGAAGTTTAACTTGTGGTTATGTTCACGCCGTGGACAGTCAAGTTATTGAATGAAAATAAAGAATTTACAGAAAGATCAAAATATTAGACGCTTACCTTCTTCAATTGCTTTCCGGCACGCCTCCGCTTCATATGCCAAACCGTTTGAATTGACGAAGTTGAACTTGTGGTCTACTTCAAGCATCGGACATTCAATAGTTTGGCTTTCAAACATCCCTGGGGCGGGATAACCTCGCATAAGCTCTATAGTGCTGCTACAGTGGAAAGCACCATGTAGCTTTTCGTATGAAAAAAGGAAGAGAAAATAGAAAAAGTTAGAAAGGAAATATTGATTCAATTCAAAAATCAACTTTGACAACTGCCACTGTGGAAAGTGCCATGTTGCTACATGTGACTGGATATAGCAAAATCATGCAGTTGTCAGTAAAATTAAAAATTGAGGTTTCCAAGCCATTAGAAAGGCCTCATCACAGGCTTTCATTTAATGCCTTGTTCTTCAACATCCGACAATATTTGGAAAAGATATTGTTTCAATTTAACTTACATAAGGCAATGCTCGAAATTAACTGTTTTTTGCTGGTGGCCCGGTCGGGCCAGTAAAATTACTATTTTTCCAAATTTGGTGGCCCAAAACCAAAAACTACTGGCCCGAAAAAAATAAGGAAAAACAAAAGTAAAATGAATACAATAACCATATATATGAATAGTTTCAGGGTACTAGGCAATACTTTTTATTTTTCATTCTCCTTTGTTTCATTGTAAGATGAATTAAATAAACATGAATTAGGATGAATGTGTATGTGTCATGTCTTTTTATTCATTGTCTTCATCAAAAAATTGCAGCGATTGAATACACACGAGTGACAATTTCACTTCCAGTCATACATAGTCAGGGTCTAGATGACAAAACATAAATGGTAGAAAAAGAGAAAATTCAATTTGACCTCAAAATTCTGTGCAGTGTTGTTTGAACACCTAAGACAAAAGACATATTTTAAAATTGTGATATATAGTAGTAATGAGCAGCATATATGAATATTCATGATGCTCATCTATATGCAAAATAAGCAAAGTAACTGAAATTACTAACAACGATTTTCAATATGAAACTTTTTTTTATAACATCTGGTTAGAAAATGAGTACTGCTGCTCAAGAATGTATGAATATTCATTAGCAGCAGTGTTACTTGCTCAATTAACTTGCAACTTTTTAACTAACCAATATTTTGTATGTGAGAAAAGTTTTTTACTGGCCCGACAGCAATATTTGGTGGCCCCGGGCCATCGGGCCTATGCTAATTTCGAGCCTAATAACTTATAACGCCCATTTCTTCAAAACATGAATGACCATGCAGAGAATGAGGGCTTTCAATCCTACCAGAATCTTCTTCAGAGGCAAACTAACAAATATACATTGAAAACCTACCATGTGACCCTTTCTTTGTTTTTACAGTACTCTAAACAGTAAACAATCCTGCACATAAAGATATGGCCCCAATACTACTGTACTCTACAAGATAAAAAAAAGTTACTAATCACGAACAATGAGTATTTGAAGATGATTTGGATTTGTAACCCACATGCGCACTGCTTTCTTGCGAACACCTTCCACAGAGTGAGTAATACTGATCTATCTCCATCAAGGACGAGAGCTATTTCAAGGCAAAATTGATCATTATTTTCCTCAACAAATTGGCAACCCCTAATTTTTTCTACCTTTTAAAAAGTTTTAATGACATAAAAAAGGTGGAAAATATTAAGTTATTAAACTTAAGACAAATATGAAGTAACTTTGCCGCAAAGTTGCCAATATGAACGGCAAAATCTGTTTTGAAAATATGACAATGTGTTGCCAATTTAAGGATTATCCTACATAATAGCGATCTACGCAATTATAAAAAATCATTACAACATAATGAAAGCAGGTAGAGTAACAAAATAGGGCTAAAAAAAATAGAGATATTTATGCTCTTTCTCCTTGTACACTTCAGTTAGTTATCTTCTTACTGAAGTGTAGGACTACCAAACCACAAATATGTGGGACATCGTCCTTGATGGGTTAGGCAGTGCTCTCAAACTAGCCTAGTTATCAATGGCGATCCATGGTGTAGCATCCCGTAGACGTTGCATGACAATCTTTAAGAATTGCATATATATACACTTCTATTTGGTCTTTCATTGAAGGTCAGAGGTAAAAAAAAAAAAAACCTGAGCTTAAAATAAACCTAAATTACCTTAATGCGACCTTTCGTTCCAAAGATAGTCGCTTCATTGTTGCCAAAGGCTGAAAGACCCGTTACCATACTGCATACTCTGTTCCCAGGGTACCGGAGTGTCATGCTACAGATCTCATCAACACCTGTTAAATGAAAACAAAGTTTGGGTTGTTCTTTTACAATTATAATAAATATAGTAAATTATAATTAAACTAGATGGATCTTCGACTGCGCGCAGTCGAAGATCCATCCAAAGGCCGACAGACCCGTTACCATACTGCAGACTCTGTTCCCAGGGTACCGGAGTGTCATGTTACAAATCTCATCTACACCTGTTAAATGAAAACAAAGTTTGGGTTGTTCTTTTACAATTATAATAAATATAGTAAATTATAATTAAACTAGATGGATCTTCAACTGCGCGCAGTCGAAAAGGATGCCTCCGCCATTGCGTAATTTATATCAAGCCCAAAGTAACATGCACTGAAGTAATACTTCAACTCGATTTTAATAGTAATCTGTCTACCAGATCTGATATATATCACAATTATGAGCTATTTTTGCATGTGAGCCGTGACCTTGACCTTTGACCTAATGACCCCCAAATCTTAAAAGTTTATTAGCTCCCCAAGATACAAATAGGTACCCAGTTTGATGGTTATTTGTCAACTGGTTCTTGAGATATTGTAATTACAAGCTATTTTGGCATTATTTTGGCATAGTCATCATCATCATCACCATTATCACCATCACCACAACCATCATCATCATCATCACCAGCATCAATTCATCATCACCATCACCACCACCACAACCATCATCATCATCACCATTATCACCATCACCACAACCATCATCATCATCACCATTATCACCATCACCACAATCATCACCATCACCATCACCACCACCACCACCACCACCACCACCACCACCACCTCCACCACCACCACCACCACCACCACCACCACCACCACCACCACCACCACCACCACCACCACCACCACCACCACCACCACCACCACCACCACCACCACCACCACCACCACCACCACCACCACCACCACCACCACCACCACCACCACCACCACCACCACCACCACCACCACCACCACCACCACCACCACCACCACCACCACCACCACCACCACCACCACCACCAAAAAGTTACCTGTGTCAGTGAGGCCACCTACTCCTTGAATCAGCTCTGGTTCGGGACCCAGAATCATGGTAGCCAGCTGTATCAGGTAGATACCAACATCAACAATAGCACCCCCGCCAAGCTCTGCAATAAAAAGAGGAAGGCAATTAAAACAAACATAAATCAAGCAATGAAAAGGGTTTCACGGGGACATCCCCCCATTCAAGCGTCATCCGGAGGTCTTGGGTACTATTCCTGGCGAAGCCTATTTTTTTGCTCGTTTTGAATCCCTACAAAAATAAAACACACATAAAATACATTGCAGATCAATTGAGTTACTGTTCAAACGGCTAAGGGGAGATGTCACAAAAAGCAAAGCCTAAATTAGCTTTAATACACAACAAGTATAATACATAAAAAAGGACACATTGCATTGACATTTGTTATAACAATTTTCTTTGAAATTATTAAGTAGGCAAGTTCCTTTTTTTGGACACATAAACATGTATGAAATGCAGGGGAGATGGTGAGGGTTGCTTTCTCTATTTTGCCCCCTCCCCTCCCGCCCTCCTGCTTATTGTTCACTTCAGTTGACTCAGCCTACATACACTACTTTTAAGCTGCGTTCAACTTAAAATAGGAATTTAGAAAACATCTGGGGGGTGTTTCACAAAGATCCTAAGTTGATCTTAGCACTAATATGGTCTTAAATATTATGGAAAGCCATTAGTGTCTTGAAACAGTTTTATAAAAGTTATGTTTAAATGCATAAAATGTTGATTCAAATCATATATATTTTCTAATTATCAAAGAGATTCATAATCTTCACATAAAATTCATGAAATCTCTTTGATAATTAGAAAATATATATATGATTTGAATCAACATTTTATGCATTTCAACATGCTAAGATCAACTTAGGATCTCTGTGAAACACCCCCCTAGCCATTAAACTCTCATACATGTAACAAAAAAGGGAAGTGGTTCGTAGTCCGTACCTTTTTCAGAAAGTCGCGGTACATGCACCCCAGGAAAGCAGAAGTCTCCCGTGATGTATTTCACATCTCCGATCTCCCCTGCAGCGATGAGGGATCGAACCTTCTCGAAGGAGGGTAGGAACCGGGACCATATGGCCTGTGGTTAATAAAAACAACAACAACAACAATGATGATAATAATGTGCAAAACTAACATAAATGTCACACCCAAAGACTTGGCAATATAGATAGTAAACTGATGCAAAAGGAAGCGAATACTAATGGTGATGATGGGTCAGATCACGTGTTCTAGATGCGCAAATCTGATTGGTTGAAACGCGTACATTTTCCGACTTACAATCAATTGTATTAAACTTGCAAAAGAATTTCCCAAAACAAAGAAATACATAAGGAAAATATTATTTTTTGCTACTTTTGTTTTTAAATATTGTTAAGAAATGTCATAAAGAACATTAATGCATATATGATGAGCATTTTCCAAGCTCAAATTCTTGAAATATCTATAATAAGGGCAAATTGGGTGGCGGGCCTATGTAAAACACATGACAGAAAAATGTCCCATGCATGACAATGCAATTTTTTTCAAATCGACCCTGTGTGAGATGAAATTTCATATTATGGTAGAGCACAAGATACACATTAAGAACATACCAATCATGTTTTAATATTGTTTATAAATTCACAGGAATTCACATTCAAAGTAAAAAAATACCAACTTTTTCTGGTCCCAAGCGTGACGCTAGCATACAGTCGCATAAATTATTAATGCATGGGGGATTTCAATTTTTTTTTTGCCATTTGATAAAATTTGCTCCAAAGAATCTTAAATGTAAAACAAATTGGTGTTTCAATATTTCTTATAAGAGTAAGCTCTCTTTTTCGCTCTGATGTCCCACGCGTGACAGCTACAAAATAGCTTGGACTTGCCCAAAACAAAACACGTCATGACTAAAATGCGCAAATCTGATTGGTTGTAATGTGCAACCTTACTGACTTAATTGCAGCTTTATAATTGATAGTAACTCTTTCTGCAATGGGGCCCAGGTCTCACAGCTAGAACCTGGGATCTCAGATCCGTGTAGAGAAAGGGTTTTAAGTGTACGTTCTGGGGGTGTTTCGCAAAGATTCTAAGTTGGACTTAAAGGGGACCACCAGGCAAAGAACAAGTCATAATTATACGTTTTGATACCCTTTTGTGATAACAAATATATACCCAACATTTTGCAAAGGGTGGTAGAATTCATGAAGAGTGCGATTTATTACCACCGCTTACGGAACCACTGCTATTTCCTGGTTCCATACTCGCCGAACATTTGCGAGTGCGCCAATCCTATTCACGCGTACGTTTGGAGACAATGAATCCCGGACGATTCGTATATCCACGATGCGCTCTGCACGTTCGCTCTGCACAAAGGTAGTCTTCGTTCAAGGGAACCCATACGATTATGTTGTAGTATGGTGATGCGTTTTCCAATTATATTTTCTGGAAACATATTTATCTTAACTTGTTGATGGAATAAGCTACTAAAGATGTTATCTTTGATTAATAAGAATATAATTTGTGGGTGGTGGTACCTTTTAACTCGTAAGTTGGACTTAAAAAGTATGGAAAGCCACTAGTTTCTTTGAAAAATTGTTGTACAACCCCTTTTTCGTAGGCATGACATGTTGAGTCAAATCATTTATATTTCATATCATCATGGATATCAACATTTATAGTCCGCTAAAATTCTTGTTTTTTGCTTTTGAAATATATTGTGTTCCAAGGCTACAAATGGTTTTCCATAATAGTTAGGTCCAACTTAGAGTTAAGTTCAACTGAGGATCTTTGTGAAACACCTCCCCCCCCCCCCCCCCCCCAGAAGGCCCAGGTGTAAAGCTCAGCCTCACCTCCATAACAAATCGCCCATTGGCCTTGGCTGCCGCAACGATCTCTTCCACCTCTCCCGCATGCATCCCAAGCGGCTTCTCACACAGCACATGCTTCTTGGCCTCAAGGAATAGCTTGCAGAGTGATGCGTGTTTGTTGTTGATTGCACCGATGTAGATAATGTCTGCAAATAAGGAAACAAAAAGTGAACAATTTAACCCATTTTAGATCCCTTAGGTTCAGGACAAGGAGTATCGCCCATTTGCCCTGGCTGCCGCAACGATCTCTTCCACCTCTGCTGCATGCATTGCAAGCGGTTTTTCACACAGCACAAGCTTCTTGGCCTCAATGAATAGCTTGCAGAGCGATGCGTGTTTGTTGTTGATTGCACCGATGTAGATAATGTCTGCAATAAGGGAACATAGCAGATTTTTATAACAAATTTTGTAACAAATTTATTTTAAAATTTCAATAAAGGTATGTTGATACAAATATCTAGACCTCTTGATTCTGAAGTAGTGTACCAACTTTTCAAGAACTATTCAAATCAATGGTATATTTCTTGAACAAAATATAACTTGAATCAGTTTGCAGAGTGATGCATGTTTGTTGTTAATTCGTAGATAATGCAAATCACGCATTTATATTCACAGGTTTTAATATTCGCGGACGCCGACTTCAGCGCCAAATCTGCAAAAATTAATGCACTGATTGTCGCCACCTATTCTTGCCCTTCTCTGGGAGATTTATGTTGTACCACAAATGTTATATGGAGTGGAAATACACAACCTGCACAAGCAAGAGAGAGCTACGCTGGACAAGTACCAAAACCAAGTTTTCAAGACTCTGCTGGGTCTGCCCAGATCCACTTGTTCAGCAGCAGTCACCCTCCTTACAGGTCTTCCTCCATTGTCAACTACCATAGATCTGCTTAATCTCCGTCTTCTTGGCAAGCTGCTTGCTTTGCCTCACACCAGGGTAGAATCAAGGCTTTTCTATCATATGCTATGCCATCATCCTCAATCCCCCACATTGAAGAGATTTAAAGAAACTCTGCAAAAGTATCATCTGCCAGAGCTTGCTGAGCTACCAGAGGAACATCTAACCTACCTAACCTGGAAGAGAAGGGTATCTTGTGCGGCAGACCAGCACAACTTCCATCACAGCCCAGGAGGTTCAAGAACACTCTACCCTCTTCCTTTTCGAAGGCGTAAATGTGCCCAAGGATCATACAAATCTTCCCTTCTATTGTCGACCCCGGCCCTCCGCATCTCAGGGAGGCTATTGTCATCAAAGCACAGCTGCTTACAGGCACTTACTTATTACTTAACCAAAGCTAGGCAGGCGAAAGTTACCAAAAGCTTAGTTGATGTTACAATTTACATGTCCGGGATGTCTACAAGCTGTGGAGACTGTTACTTACTTTGTCAGCGTATGTGAGACCTACAAGATAGAGCGGGAGCATTTGAGGGCAACTTTCCCAGCTGTAGTTATCTCATTCCTGGCTGGCCTCTCTTCTGCTGTGAAGGAAGTGGAGGAGACAAAGTTCATCCTTCTTGGTGTTCTGGACCATTCTCATATAGTTATGCCAGATTATCTAGCTGTAACACTAACACATACCTTTCGCGAACGATAATGTATGCATGACATCATTGATCGCGTGCGCACGCATCTCATTACGAGACTTGGCTGGCTTCTGGGTCGATTATGCATGCCATGAAAATGTGGTATCGGAGCGGTATCGGTCTGGACATAGCACAGGTTTTACCCTTTTCGCTGCATTCTCTTCCCACAATTCATTTCGATGCTTACGTCATTGGCTTTCTGAACGCCCATTCTACACGTTGATACCAAATTCGATACGCGACTCTTTGGACAAAATCTTGTGAAAGAAGGTCTTTTTCACCTGCTGTTTTTCGCCAAAATGGATTTTGAGCTATTCGGGATGCCGTTTATAAGGTAAGTTTTCGATATTTCAAAAATTTTGTATGTGAATGATGATAATTTATCTGAATTCTACATACTTTTATCGATCGTTTCATACCTTTTTTCTTGTGTGCGAGTGTTGATAAAGTTGTTGACATGGACATTATGCATGGTTTTGCAGTCCCGATATACAGTAGCTATCGTCGTACTTTTTGTGCATGCACAGTGGAGCGCTCTGGCACGTGTGCGTGGGCTGGCCTCATAAATATTCATATGATTTTCATGCGCAAGCGCACTTCGGCTGTACTGGCGCTCGGCGAAGTCATATAATGGGAATACACGATGAATGGGACAGCTGGCTATGTGACTAACACTCCAGTTTATTTTGGATATTCACTGTAAACGTGCATTAGTCCTCACTGCTGGCACCTCATCTTAGTTTATAAATATACAGTCTGTACTGAAATAGTACAGTCTTCAGGGCTGGAGGAATTCATGAAGAAGAAGAAGAAGAAGATCACCTCCCGTGGAATAGCCCATCACAAACATTAACCACGTTTACATTAACTGCAGGAATGTAACGTATTCCATAATTATCATATTGACATCAACAACAGCAACACCAACAAAAAGAATACACACAATAATAACAAAGCCACCAAAAAAACAGGCGGATTGTCACGCCGTTAACGCGTGGATCATGGATGACTGCTCAAGCTCCTCCCACTCCCCACATCTACAAAGTAAATGGTTCACTCAGTCTCAGGTGAACCATTTACACGCAATATATGCAAATGCGCTGGAGATAACAATACCAGCCATTCGTACACTGTTGCCGGTTCAACAGTATACCGGCGTGTTTTAGGACGCATCGGTAAGGAAAACGGACGGGAAATAATCATTTTATTTCTACATTTTGCGGTCTTCAAAACAACAGAGTCGGTAATTATTATCAAAGTATATTAATTGTGGATCACATAAACGAAAGTTTTTTTTGCATTTGCTGGTAAATTGAGGGAGAAATCAGCCGACAAAAAAATTTGTTTCCGTTGGATAGTGTAGCGGGCGGAAGAGGTTGATCTCCGCACGCACAACCCTATTGTAATGGAGTGTGCCACTCCCAGGCTCCTACTAAAAAAAAAGTTGTTACCCTAGCAAGAGGCACGGTCAACGAACGCCAGAGTTCTGGCTGCGAAGCACGCCAGCGAAAGCCCTTACCGACATTTGGGTCCGCGGCTAGCTGATCATAGCTCCCGTACGCCGTCTCTGCTCCGACGGATTTTGCCAGTTTCTCCGCATCTTCTTTCTTCCTGGCACCAACTGCTTGAATCTTGTGATTTTCCTTCGTCAAGTCTGACAAAGCTAAGCCGTGAGCAAAATCACTGCTAATTTTGCCCGCGGAACAAATTCCCCAACGTAGTTTCGACATGGTGGTTGCACGCAGAGTGAATTGGCTCATGCACAGTAGTGTGGCCAGTGAAAAAAATGCAATTATGCTAGGAGAGCAGCGAAAATTATGCTATATCGCCAAAAATTATGCCAAACCCTCTTTCGGAGCCGAGAGTCATTTTTTAGACCCAGACCAGGGAATTTTGAGGCCAAGACCAGGACCCATTGGTTGAGAAAAATCCTGTAAGCGGGGGGGGGGGGGGGGGGGGGGGTAGTCGTAGAAAATTTTCGAAGCCGAGACCTGGTCCCGTCCCAAATTTTCGAGGTCTAGACCAGGTCTCCAGTTCCAAATTATCAAGGTCTAGACCAGGACCCATTGGTTGGGAATCCTGTAAGCGGGGGGGGGGGGGGGGGGGGGGGGGGGTAGTCGTAGAAATTTTTCGAAGCCTAGACTGAGAATTTTCGACGTTTTTGAGACCGAGACCAGGTCCAGTCCCAAATTTTCGAGGCAAGACCAGGATTTGTACACAAATTCCGAGGCTGAGACCAGGATCTTCGAGCCAGAATTATGCTAAAAAGGGTCAAATTATGCCAGAATTCGTTACATTATGCTAGGCATAATGCTATATGCCAAAAGGGTCAAAATTATGCCAGAAAGCATAATTATGCCAGAACTGGCCACGTTGCTCATGCATTGCATTGGCTGTATTTTTTTGACCGCCAGGCCCTCTATTGTTCAAAATGTTATAATGAGCTGCAAAAGCTGCCAAGAATATAATTGCCGATTGGTTAGTAAAAAAAAAAAAATCATCATCAAACATTCATACTCATCATCACTACCATTATCGGTGCTAGTGGAGAAGAAAATTAACATCATTATCCTCATCATAATTGTCGTCATCACGTACCAACACCATAATCATCACCATCATCTAATTCATCTCCATCACCATTGATCATCATCATCATAATGCCCAAATCCTTCTGGGATTGAATAGGGAACTTTTTTTTATTTGATAAGCAAAAATAAACTAGAGCCATCTTAAACTGTGCCAAGTAAAATTAATTCCATTGCACAATTTTTTATATCAAGACAAACATTATCACCATCATCTTCATCGTCATCAATAATCATCATCACAACCACCTTCAACACCATTATCACCGCCACCATCATTTTGTTTATTTATATCAAACCCAAATTAAAGGGGGAAAAAGTTTTGGTTGAGAGGGTGCTTCACGAAATATTGGTTGTTAATAGCCGCCGCAATCATCATCATCACCAACACCAACACCAACACCACCATCATCATCATCATCATCATCATCATCATCATCATCATCATCAGCAGCATCAGCATCATCACCATCATCACCATCACCATCACCATCACCATCACCATCACCATCACCATCACCATCACCATCACCATCACCATCACCATCACCATCACCATCATCATCATCATCTTGCACACATCCTTCTGGGGTTACTTTTTAAAATTGATAATCAAAAACCAACTAGAGTGATCTTGGACTATGCACAGAACTTTGCACAATTTTTGTTGATTTATATCAAACCCAAATTAAAGGGAAAGTACAGTTTTGTTTGAGAGGGCACTTCATAAAATATTGGTTTTTAATAACATACAACTTTTAGTTAATAACATACAATTTGACCAGAACTGTACTTACTATCCATTTTTTTTTTTTTTTATCAGATTTCAATATATCACAAGAACAAAAATGGGACTGACAGACAACCCCAAAGCATATTGCCTCCTTTTGATGGAAACATAGGAATGTCCTACCAGAAATATTACACATTCTCATACTGGAAAAAAAAAGAAAAACAAAGGAATATAAGGCTCCCAGATAAAATATTCCCCCATCATCTCAATTTGAGTATTGGCAGGCGAAATGTCAGCACCCCCCCGCCCCCCCCCCCCCCCCCCCCCCCCATCCACACGCCACGCACACACACACAAACACCCAGGCACACACTCTTCTGGTACCTTTGCTATCATCCTTGATATGAAAGAAATATACAATATGGGACAGAAATTAATATTGCATATATTCTATATGTCATTTATTAAGATTATTATTTGTTAAATTACATAGGATGACTTGAAACCAAGATATTCCATTCAGTGTCAGAAGATTAAATTTGCCCTACAATTATTTCAATATATACTTGACATTCTCTTGCAAAACAAAATTGTTGTCAATGTGCTTTATTCAGTTTTTGATTGCTAAATAGTTAAAGGGATCTAGTAACTTTGTTGGCATGTGCAAAAAGTGATGAATGGTTGATGCAATGTATAGTGCTGTTATCTCATATATCCACAGGGTATTGTGTGAAAATTTCAAGTCAAATGGACATTGCATGGCCAAGTAATGAGCGAAAATGCAAAGTGATATTGGGTGATATTCACTAACTCACTGCATTCACTTTGTACAGGGATGAAAAACTCGCCCGGAGTTTTTCTTATCTGAATACTTTGATCGTACATATCTTTGTAACGAAAGGGAAATTTGAAAAACCGAAACCTGTCCCATGATTTTATTGTTAATACGAATACAACAAGGTATGAGGGAACCGCTAGAATTAAAATTTTATTTTGAGGATTTGGACAATGTTACTAAGTCCCTTTAACTTTAACCACAAAAAAAAAGTTATTTGTGTTTGGGTTACTTCTTCACTACATTGAGAGTCAGCTGTATTTGTTAGTGCTCCCCTTTTAAAGAGATAGTTGAGTTTTGGTCAAACTGAATTTTAGTAACTGAAACCTGCACCACTACAGTACAAACTAATAGTTATAACTCCACCATGCTCGAAAGGTATACACAATTACAAACAACTAAGTAAAACCCCTGTTATCATTCAAAAAGAGCCATTACAACTTCAGAGGGCGCTCTCTAAAACTCATTGGTTTCAACCATTTTTCATACCAAATTGTGCATATGTGATGTTTTGTTAAAATAATGCTTAAATAGAGATATCATCAACAACTATTTAAAAAACCTCTTGAAATTTTTTGAAAGAAGTATTTGTTTAAAAAGTCAAGATATCATATAGCCAGACGATATATAAATATTTTGAAATAAAATTTAAAAATGATTTTCAGTTCACATGTTTTATTCAATGAACTTTCAAATGGAATTAAAACCAACCAATTTAGTGTCAAGTGGCATTCCGGTAAGTACCAATACTCCAGTGTACCTTTCCTAACAAGACTGGGCTATTTTGAACCTTTAAAAAACTGGGGGGGGGGGGCTAAAAGGGCCCCCCCTAAGATCTCGGCAACCGAAACTCTGATCGACTCCAAATTTGGCATCGTGATAGATGTCCATAAGGTCTACAATATTGCGAAGTAAAACAAAAAAAATTTAATTAGAATATGCTTATTAGAGCTAATTATGCAAAAATTGTATTTTTTTGTAGTTTTTGTAGTTTTCTCGGCAATCAAAACTCCGATCGACTCCAAATTTGGCATGGTGATAGATGTCCATGAGCTCTACAATATTGCATAGTTTAATTTTTGGTTTCAATTATAATATGCTAATTAGAGGTTATTAATTATATTTGGTGATTCTTATCAAACAAAATTGTGTTCCTGGTACAGTATACATGCTAAGATTATATAAATTTACCCAATCTCTGATAAAAACAACAGGATAATCATGCAAATTGATTTAGTTTTACCGTTTTCTATGTTTTTTCTTTGTTTTTATCCTTTTCTTTGTTTTTATCCTTTTCTTTGTTTTCTTTGTTTTTCTTTGTATTAGTCTCTATATATTGTATTGTTTTATGCAAATGAGAATGCAATAAGTTTTTTCACCATGCCAAAGTGGAATACTAACATTACTTGTGAAAAGATGGGTGTAAAACTGCAACATAAAAGGTGCATGTAAAAACTGTGTGTGTTATATACATGGAAGAATTAGAAAAAAATCAAATTGTCTGTGACACGCGATCGCAAAATGTTACATAACACATGGATCGTTGACCCGGTGTGCGCAAATTTAAGTAATCGCGAAAATAGCGCGGGGGGGGGGCTAAATCAGCCCCCCCCCCCCCCAGTCTTTTTAGGGTTAAGTCGACCATGGTAGCAGAAACAAAAACTTTATACAATACCAACATATGAAGCACTTCCCATTACCAAATGCTAAATCATGTTTCAATCTAAACAAAAACATTAACAAAATAATAGTTTGATACTGTGCTTGGGTTTTGGCAATACGTATATTGAAATTAAAGCCTTACCCACCTGGTTAGGGTTAGGGTCATGGTTTAATGACATTCAAGTCTTCTAAGTCAATATTTCTATGATTTGTTTTAAACCATTCAAGACTTGTCCCGAAGATACTCTGGCTTGGGTTTATGGAGAATACATGTTATTGCAAGATTAATCAGTCCCGTTAAAGGGGTAGTTTAGTTTTGGTAAGGCTGAACTTTAGTAACCAAACCTGGACAATAACCTTCAAAACTAATAGTAATAACTCCACTATGCTCGAAAAGTATACAAACTTGCAAAATGACTAAGTAAAAAGCATGTTATCATTCAAAAAGAGCCATTTTGATCACGAGAGGGCGCTTTTTTAAAGGCGTCAGTTTCAACCATTTTCCATAGACAATAATGCATGTGATGTTTTATTACCAGACTGATTTTATAGAGAGAACATCAACAACTACTTAAATAACACTTTCGAAAATTTTTGAGAAAGTGGAAGCATTTTTTGAATTTTTTGAAAAAACCATTAATTATTTGGGCCCCAAATAATTATAAGATCAGATACATTTATTGATATTTCAGCCGTTTGTGGGCCGATTTCGACCAAATAAAGTTTATTCTGCCATTAAAATTGCATGTTCTCTCAAATTTGACACTCAGTTTTTAATTACCTCACAAAAAAATTGCGATGTGCAGCGCCCTCTCTACCAAAACTAAACTACCCCTTTAACAAAGACAAGTTAAATTTCATGTTTGCTGCTTGCTCAGTTGTAAGCTAAAAGGCTATTGGAAGATACCCCAATTAAATAACCAGTCAAGCAATAAATGTTTATTTTTTAGTGTTTAACGTTTAGTTTAGTGTTTAACGTTTTGTAAATTTTTTAAAATTTTTTTAATCAATTTCTTTTTCACCCTGTAGTAATGGCCCGGGAACTTAACAGCAACAATTAAATAGTTTTAAAACATTTAAAGACAACGTTTAATCATTTAGTGAAATAAACGGAATAACTCGGCACTATTCATTTTACATTTTGGAATTGCCAACCATTGTCAATCGGCTTTTACAATAATAATATTCAATGATTTATATAGCGCCTTGCAAGATTTATCATCTCTGGCAGCCAAAGGTGCATACAGGTTCCACTCCTAATGGGTCCCCATTTGTACACATGTAGGGTGTTTCACTAAACACTAAAATAAATTTTAGCATCTTTTTCATCACTAAAAATTGATCTTAAAATCAATTTTAGTGTTTAGTGAAACACCCTACAGGGTAGAGAGCAGCAATAGTGGATTCATTATCATGATAAAAATGCTCAGAGATAATTTCATATTCAAACATATCAATCTTCATATTAATGGCATATGTTGGATTTGAACTCTTGCTCTCATTTGGAAAGATTGGAAAGTGTGCACTCTACCAGTCCTGCCACTGACACCACATCGACCAGTGGCCGAGAGCATGATCATGACCCAGGACCAGCCCTAGTTCCACTGATCTCTAGATATGCTTTACGGTTGAATGAGTTAGGGCGGTATGTGTGCTCTGCTACGTTCTGTTGATTTGTATGTAATTCTAGCATTATTGACATCGATGAGTTAGAGCCAATGATGCTAATTACCATGGTAAATGTCGCTGGTCTGTAATCGGGCCCCTGCCTCCTGGTCCAATTCTTTGGAGCTGTGCTAGTAAAATCTCTAGTGCCCACACTGACCTATACCTCTTCTTGCTATATTGAGCACATCATAAAGGGCTTACAACTAAACTGGCATGGTTTCCCGAACATGAGCCCTCAGATTAATTTAAAAGTTTCATTCTAAATGTCATCTCTGTTTTAGATTTGGTCTCTTGTTGATGTGGTATGTGGGTCTCATCTGTTGGAGTTTCCTCTTCTGTGATTCGTTCTTTAGCTGACCTGCTTCCACATCTTCCTGAACGCTGCTTTCTCTGGGTCAGCCATCAGCTGAAACAAAAACAGGAAAAGATGAAAGCCAACAAAAGGCATTATTCAAATAATAAGTCAGGTGAAGGAAAGACATTTGGTGGCCCAAAGGACTGACCGACCGGCGACAGCCCAACTACAGACAAACCTGACTATCAAGACCACCCAAGTGATATAGAAATAGTGGTCACTGTGAGACAGGAACTCGCTGGAGCAGGACTGTTAGAGTATATATTTTCTAAGAGAAAGACAAGGCGATAGCTGTAAAGTGTCTCGCCCACTTGCGCGCATTCATGCAACATTGGACCTCATTTGACCTTTGACCTACTTATGTGACCTTTGACCCCAGAATATCATGGAGGCCTCTATAGGGCATCTACCAATCAAGTTTGGTTACAAACAGATGCAGGGTTGGAAAGTTATCAACCCTAATAGACTCTTGCAGGTAAAATGTCACATTTGACCTCATTTGACCTTTGACCTACTTATGTGACCTTTGACCCCAGAATATCATGGAGGCCAATATAGGGCATCTACCAATCAAGTTTGGTTACAAACAGATGCAGGGTTGGAAAGTTATCAACCCTAATAGACTTGCAGGTAAAATTTCACATTTGACCTTTGACCACAGAATATCATGGAGGCCAATATAGGGCATCTACCAATCAAGTTTGGTCCCAAACAGATGCAGGGTTGGAAAGTTATTCAAATTTGTGTAAGGGTCACGGACGGACGGACGGACGGAGGACGGACAGACTGACGCAAGTTGGACTCCTTAGTCTGCCTCCACCTCGGTGGGCTCGACAAAAATGGAGAAGTCAGTTAATCAGAACAGACATGAACAAATATGGTTTTACATTCAAAGAAAATGTGTTTTGATTTGTTGTTTGCAACGTCCCTCATTTACATGGTACAATGAATCCCCCACGGACTGATCCTTAGAAATATCGTAAGTCAGATAGGGTTCTATAGAATACAGGAGTTCTAGGAAACTTAATATCTTTTAATAGAAAGGGTGGATTTGAGGTCCAGAGGATGAAATGACCGACATTCCTAAAAAAGAGAGTGAGAAAATGTAAACTCAAGAATTATGAAGATGATCATCATTATGATAATGATGATTAGGATTATGGTGGTAGTGGTGATAATAATGATGGTTGTGACTGTGGTGGTGCTGACAGGTGTTTATTCCCTAGGTGACCGTCAACAAGAAGGCAGAATGAAAACAAAGCAATATAAAATATCAAGAAGGCAGAGTAAACAAATAATATAATAAGACTTGGGACGGAGAAAGAACAGAATATGTCCACACTGCCAACTCTCTGGCGACAGTACCAGTTCTCAGATGGGCTGCCTGCCCAACTAGAAGATTAGCTATAATTACTCGAAGATATTAAGGAGAATAAACCTAATAATGATTATTAATAAACTATAAAGCTATACTATGAACAAGAGAAAAATGTGTTGAAAGGGTAGGTACATGTAGCATCATTCGTATCATTCTATGGATGCAATTTATCACACGTATATCACCCACCTTTCTCTCCCAGTTTGATGGCGACCATGCTGGAGTTGATCTGCCTGCAAAACTTCAATTGTCTGCCAATTCAAGCATCGATCCTCTTCTTGATGTTGCCATGGAGATACTGCTCTGTCTCCTTGGCAACAGGCTGGGCCCCATCCCCATCTTCCATCTCAAGCGCTGACAAAAGAGTTCATTTTCCTTTTCTGCGCTATCTGACTCTCGGTATCAGGTTTGGTATATCTGTAGTGTAGAGTAACAATTATGGGTAAAGTTGATATATTTTCACAAATCTGAATGACTCCTTTTTAAAATGACTTATTTACAAAAGAACATATTTAAACTTCTATAGTTAATGACAATCAATTACAACATCTTTGAATACCCCAAGTCTGATTAGTGGCATAGCCAGGAATTCTGCAAGGGGGGAGGGGGGGGGGGGATGGGGGGAGGCGTGGGGGGCCTCCAACCTGCGAATGCGTACAATGAGCAATTAAAGGCCTGTCCTAGGGCCTCTTGCTATTGAACAATTATTTTATGCACACTGCCTATGCTACAGTAGATAGCCTGGTCCAAGAAAGAATGGACATTTAACTAGTCGATAAATGGGAGATATATATTTTCATTTGCAAACATAGCCTCTGAATTGTATTTGTGGGTAGCTGGAATATTTGTTCTTAAATTCCTACAATAATACAGTAAATTATATCTAGATTGAAGTTCACCAAATGCTTCATATACAATTACAACTATACTTCACATGTTTGTGCTCAATCCATTTTTTTCTAAATAAAATATCCCAGGCTGTTGCTCATTATTTGATCTATTTTGTCTTTCTTCTCTGGTTGCCCTCCCTATTTATACATTTTGGTTATTACAACACACTAATGCAGGCCCGTAGCCAGGATTTTTCTAGAGGGGGCTGCGTAATTAACAAAGCGGTTAACGCGGGGGGGGGGGGGGAATCTTGGCTGAGTGAGACCACTGGTTTAGTTATGTAAGCGTTTGGGGGGGGGGGGGGTGGGGGGTTGCGTACGGACCCAATGCACCCCACCTCCTGGCTACTTGCCTGGAATAACAATGAAGTATTTGTTTTTATGCATGGTTGGGTGCAATGGTTCAGGGTTAAGTGCTATTCAAACAAAAATAATATGAAAATATGGCATTGTGTAGTATTATTGATTTTAATGGGATAATGTAAATACAATGATGGAAATTAATACATTGTTGCTACATGTAGTTGCATTCCAAACAAAATTACATTTTTCCTTCTTTCACTCCATTTAAAAATATGTTTGTTGTACATGTATCCTTGTAGTAAAACTATTAGGATATAATTATGATATCATCAAAAACAATGACCATTACAAAATATTTATAAATGCACTAAAAGAGGAAAGTAGGCCAGCTCTGAAAAGAGACTACGCCGCGCATGCGCAAAGTGTAAAATGAAACACCCGGCATTTTGAAAGCGAGTTATTGTTCAGTGCGTGCATATATTTCTATTCTTCTGAATCTTACGAACAAAGCAAACGTAAGTACACAAAAAAAAATATTCATACAATGCTAATATTGATTTTCACAGCTGACGTCTTCCTAGAATATGAGAAATTGACATTGAGAGCAATCTCAATTACAATTGATTCAATTTGTAAATGTACATTGAATTGTGTATGCATGCGTGTAGACGGTATATGAGCGTAATTGTGTTTGCATGCGTGTAGACGGTACAAGCAACATGTTACATGTTACATGAAATGAAAAAAATAATTGGTTCTAATTCAATTCTGAATGATTTTCTCTGGATTATTATCATTTAGCATCCTTTTTGTACTTTCTCGGATGTCTCCTAATGGGAGAACTGGAACCGGCATACAGTAAACTTTACATATGGGACTACACAGTAACTTTTTACAATTTGTTCCGGTATTTTCTTTATTGAAGGTAACCAAATTGGATGATTGAATATAGTGCTGTAACCGATCATCGGATCGGCATGCCGATCACGTTTTTGCCGATTTCCGATCATGCAGAAAAAATCGGAAGATCGGATCGGTAAAAAAAAAAAAAAAAAAAAAAAAAAAAAAAAAAAAAAAAAAAAAAAAAAAAAAAAAAAATCCGTTTTTTTTTCTTTGGAAAATGATCCCAAAAAACATATTTTGGGAATATAAATGAATACCAAAGCAACATATATCCATATTAATAAGCCCAAGGTAATCTTGTATGGGTATGCTTTCATTTAAAACTGATTACCTCTCCTTTTACAAAATTATTCGCGCCGATTTTGAGCTTAGTCCCATGTGTTTCTGAAAGGTTACGCCAAATTAATCACATGGGACTAAGCTCAAAATCGGCGTGAGTAATTTTGTAAAAGAAGAGGTAATCAGTTTGAAATGAAAGCATACCCGTACAAGATTACCTTGGGCTTATTAATATGGATATATGTTGCTTTGGTATTCATTTATATATTCCCAAATTGTGTTTTTTGGGGATCATTTTCCAAAGAAAAAAAAAAACGATTTTTTTTTTTTTTTTTTTTTTTTTTTTTTTTTTTTTTTTTTTTTTTATAGCCGATCATCCGATCCCGATCATCGATCCGATTTCGAAGATCGATACAATTTTGCCGATCCGATCATCAAGGTCAGTTACAGCACTAATTGAATATCACAGTATCTTTTCTGAGGACAATTTCCATGTGTTGAGTGCCCCAAATCATTTTTTTAAAACGAATCAATACCTACGAACAAAATGTAAAGCAAGTTGCCGATACTAAATAATTTACAACATTTTTCACTTTTAGCTCATAGGTCAAATGTCAAATTAGAACATAAAACATTTAATTAGGATCACTTCATACATGTAGATGCAAGATTTTCTCAGATCTAGGTATACCAAATTGTTGTTGTGTCTTTTGTTTTTAACGCAAGTTACCTATCTTACTGGAGTCTTCCCCAAAAGTACATGAAGGTAGCTTTGTTGTTTTTAACTGCATTGTCTGGTTATTCCTGCTAAAGTGGTTAGTAAATTTTTTTATATTTTATGAGCAGTGACACAAGCTCAAGTTCAAGTTCAATATTTAGTGATAAGAGATATCGGGAAGATTGTGGTGAGTGATGGATTGTATGTGTTGTTGTTGTTGTTGATGAAGCATACACATAAGGCAGTCACCAGCACCCAATACAAAGTTCACTAATAGAAATAAGACAGTTGCAACGACTGAATAAAAGAATGTCCACACAAGTGATGTAGAATTTGGATGACGTCATTATTGAAAGCAAAAACAAATGTCCGAAAGATCTATTGCACGCTGATTAATTAAAGTCCATGGTTCAGTTGGCCTGAATGAAATGCGCGTCCGCGGAAGAGATGAGAGATGATCGATGAAAACGATGAAACGCGAGCGTGCGTGAAGAAGACGATGTCGAGAACAAGAGTTCGAAGATGATGAACGCGAAGGCGCGTGGAAAAAGGTCGATATTCAATATTCAGTTCCATCGTTGAACAAGCACGCACGATGTGGCTGCTATGATCTCCGGCGTGTTGCCGTGGAGAGAAGCTATAGCCTAAACGCTGTGCTATAAACGTGTTCGTTAGATAAAACACAAATTATGAAGAGCGGAGAAGTAATGAAGGTCCGAAGGGCTCGGTAGCTGAGAAGGATGATGATGTCGAAGAAGACGAAAAGGAATGGTTGATGATTTAACGCCCCATGTCGGTCGGCGGACTCTCCCTTGGTGAGAAGAAGAAAAAGGCATGAATTGTAACCCCGTAAATACAATTCATGGTGGCCATCATGAGTCTAATGGTGACTCATATGGGTGAAGAAGAAATAGCTAAAATAGGTGTTGCTCGGATGAAAGCTAGTGTAGAGAGTGAAAAAGCATGGCTTGCATGTGCTAGAGTGCATGCAGTAAAAAGCCACAATATCCAGTAGACAAAGAGATGTTTATCTCAGTGAAGTAAAACAAGACCAAGCTAGGCAGGAAATGACTTCATCTTAAATGTAAACAAGATGAGGTAAAGTTTCACTGGTACTGGTAGAAGATGAGATAACCCCTCCTTGGTGGAGTTGGTATATGAATCAGCTGTGTACAGCGATCAGTGTTAGTCTAATATTCAGACTGTGATAGGTGAATAGAGTCACTACAGGAGCCTCCTCCTAGATTGTTGAAAGGTTGAAACGATCGATGTCGATGACGAGGGATGAAAAGTAGGACTCGATGAACATTGATGATACACGTGAAGATGATGCGAGAAATGTCCAAATAAAGAAAGAAGTTAAACTTGTATGGAAGAAATTTGTTGACGAATGATAAAGTCCATTTTCGAGGTCGATGTCGTCGTCGATCTCGCTATCCGCAACGGGCTCGATCACGTCGGGGTCACCACTTTAGTGATAAGAGATATCGGGAAGATTGTGGTGAGTGATGGATTGTATGTGTTGTTGTTGTTGTTGATGAAGCATACACATAAGGCAGTCACCAGCACCCAATACAAAGTTCACTAATAGAAATAAGACAGTTGCAACGACTGAATAAAAGAATGTCCACACAAGTGATGTAGAATTTGGATGACGTCATTATTGAAAGCAAAAACAAATGTCCGAAAGATCTATTGCACGCTGATTAATTAAAGTCCATGGTTCAGTTGGCCTGAATGAAATGCGCGTCCGCGGAAGAGATGAGAGATGATCGATGAAAACGATGAAACGCGAGCGTGCGTGAAGAAGACGATGTCGAGAACAAGAGTTCGAAGATGATGAACGCGAAGGCGCGTGGAAAAAGGTCGATATTCAATATTCAGTTCCATCGTTGAACAAGCACGCACGATGTGGCTGCTATGATCTCCGGCGTGTTGCCGTGGAGAGAAGCTATAGCCTAAACGCTGTGCTATAAACGTGTTCGTTAGATAAAACACAAATTATGAAGAGCGGAGAAGTAATGAAGGTCCGAAGGGCTCGGTAGCTGAGAAGGATGATGATGTCGAAGAAGACGAAAAGGAATGGTTGATGATTTAACGCCCCATGTCGGTCGGCGGACTCTCCCTTGGTGAGAAGAAGAAAAAGGCATGAATTGTAACCCCGTAAATACAATTCATGGTGGCCATCATGAGTCTAATGGTGACTCATATGGGTGAAGAAGAAATAGCTAAAATAGGTGTTGCTCGGATGAAAGCTAGTGTAGAGAGTGAAAAAGCATGGCTTGCATGTGCTAGAGTGCATGCAGTAAAAAGCCACAATATCCAGTAGACAAAGAGATGTTTATCTCAGTGAAGTAAAACAAGACCAAGCTAGGCAGGAAATGACTTCATCTTAAATGTAAACAAGATGAGGTAAAGTTTCACTGGTACTGGTAGAAGATGAGATAACCCCTCCTTGGTGGAGTTGGTATATGAATCAGCTGTGTACAGCGATCAGTGTTAGTCTAATATTCAGACTGTGATAGGTGAATAGAGTCACTACAAATATAACATTTATTTCCAAATCTTTTCAGTAACATACATTGACAAAATTTGCAACAATATTATTGGAGGTGAACATCTCTGAAAGCACAGCTTGAAACGAGAGCACCTATTTAAAAATACATTATCAAAAACCTTATAGGTAAAAACTGGGTAACAACACTAACAGACAAAACATCACGAAAGGACTAGACGTATAAATAAGAGAATAAAGGCTAAGCAGCCAGAAGGAAACAGGAGGAAAGAAGGACAGGCACAAGACAAAAGAAAAACACAAGAAAATTACAACAAGGCAACAATACAATGAGTACATCAATAAGAATAACGGTGAATTAATCTAATCATCTTAAATATGAAGAGAATTTTTTTTACACTAAAATCAATCCAAAATTCAAAATTCAAAACCCTCACTGAACTATAAACAGGAATATAATTTGTTAATAATATCGCTAATGATATTCGTTTGTCTCGCAATGTACATGTATGGTCAACAAGGAATCTAAAGATCACGACGCATCACCTGACCAAGTGTTGCAGCGGCGCACGAAACGTCGTGATCTTTAGATTCCTTGTTGACCATACATTGCGAGACAAACGAATATCATTAACGATATTATTAACGATACCATTTCCGCAATGAGTAACATATTTAGTATTAGGAATATAATTTTTTCTTTAGTCTAATCTTAAAACAATTCAAAGATGGTGCATTTCTTTATATATCACTAGATAAAATATTCCATTTTTGGGGGCTTACAAAACGAATATTATGTTGGTATGACAAAGTTCTGGGTCTGGGCAAATGTATTAATGAGGAGCGTGTATTGTAATTATACAAGCTCTGATTTGTATCGAACAACTGAACAAACTGACCAGGCATAAATTTGTTTATACATTGATAAATAAAATACACTGCTGGTAAGTGGTAATATCTTTCAAAGTGAGCAACTTTAACCTTGAATATAGTATGCCGGCTTTTGATCTCGGGTTTGCTCATATGAATATTCATGAGCAGCAGTGTGTTACTGCTCATTAAATATGCAATTTTTTACTAACCACTTCTTTTGATATGAGAAAATGTATATATGCTGATGAATGCTCCTTCTGACAGTAAGCTCGTGTCAGGGCCTAGACCAGTGTCGTACGCCTCCAACAGCACTACAGGGCCGGTGGCCTTTTTTCTTTCTTTTTATCCTCATTGCTGTGTCGAAAAAGTGGGATGCGTCTTGTACACAGGTGTGTTCTATACATGGAGATTTACGACAGTCAGCATACCATAAAGTGTAACGCAAGTTACCTTGAAAACACCCTTTAAACATTTGATTATCACATTTAATCCATGTTTTCATAATTTTAATTTGCTTAATGTTTCACTGTCTCCCATCAACTATTTCATCTTTGTATAGGTCTCAGAGATCATACCAATTATTTGTGCGTTGGCATTTGCATGCATGTGCGCTGCATGAACCTCAAACCAGTGGTGTAGCGTGGTCCGAATGATTGGGGGGGGGAGGGCACGCAACATTATTGGGGGGCACACCTTATGTGTTTCTTTGTTTTTTCAAAAATGTCCCCTTATGTTTCCCGTTTGTTTTGGGGGGTTTTTTTTCAAAATTATTGGGGGGAGCACCGGAGCACGTGCCTCCCCCCCCCCCCCCCCCTCCCCCGTCGCTTTGCCACTGCCTCAAACTCAGGCACTTTGGTGATGTAATAAGGCCATCAGGCAGTTGCACCACCAAACCCAAAACCCAGACAGACACCATATCCCAAAATTTGGGGTGATGACCATTACCTATCGGTTTCAGTTTGGTCTGTTATCATGGTGCTGTTGGCCAGGATATTTCAAGGGGGATGACCAGACATACCGTTACAAAGTCACGTGACCTTTTGTTAGTTTAAAATGTCGGCCCAGAAAATTGCTCAATTTCGAGTACAAATCCTATGAAAATGTATTTTTTTTAGGATTCATAAAAATCTTCATCATTTTTCATTCTTATTAATTTTGGGCTAAAAATGGTTGGACAATGGTCGAAAAATTGATTCCCAATATTTCTATTCTTGGTTACCCATCTGCTTGAAAAGTGGACAGCAAATGGACACCACCGTGCATTTGGTGTCGATTTTGTTTCTATCTGTGTCGGTTTTGGTTCAGTCTGGTCATTTGTCTCAATGCCAAATGTACACTGAAATTTGGTGTGGAATACAGACCAATACAAGACCATACATTTCTATAATTCTCCAAAACTTACGTTCAGCCGAAACAAAATCAACATATAACACTTGATACCCCCGATTTGTCAGTTTGGTGTTGGTCTGGGTTTGGTTTGGCAGTGTGACTGCCCCTGGTAGGGGTGTTGGTGGTATGTAAATAGGATATCTGCTAATATTAAAAGACCTGTGCATTGTGGGTTTTCTTATTTTCTCCTTCTCTTACAAAGATTTTCCCAGTATATGATACTCATATCATTTTCCTTTAAGACTCAATATATTTTTACTATATTTAAAAAAAATTATTTGCAGAGTCTAATCATGGTTGCGAGCTCAAAGATCATTGGCACAGTATTGGTGACAGCGTTAGTGGCATACATGTTTCCGGGAATCGGAGCTCAATCATCATCGCTTGGAACGTTTATGAACAGTATCCAGCAACGAGTGTCCTGTACAGATGAACCTTTCTGCCAAGACCCCATGAACACGCAGGAATGCCTGGACAATGCCTGTCACGGTGAGATATGAAACACTTATGAGGAAGATGCATTAGCAGTCATTACCTTCAAAATGGTATTTTTTT
Source organism: Echinarachnius parma (assembly GCA_037951105.1). Taxonomy (NCBI): domain Eukaryota; kingdom Metazoa; phylum Echinodermata; class Echinoidea; order Clypeasteroida; family Echinarachniidae; genus Echinarachnius; species Echinarachnius parma. The sequence goes on along the minus strand of JBAMJV010006332.1, from coordinate 43,787 downwards.
GGGTCACATTTGGACTAAGCGAACCCTCTAAAAATGAATGCAAGAGATATGGAACATGGCTGAAGCAATCTTTTTAAATAAAGTTTGAGCTTTCATATCTCTCGTGTCCCTAAATCATTTCTTCTGCATAAAATTTCACAGAAGGTAGATTAAAGGAACAGTTTCCCATCTATTTACTTTTGATTAAGTTCTTTGCACATTAAAACAGAAGTTCATGTAAATACTACCAACATTAGCTCTTTTGGCAAGGAAGGAGCATCATTCAAAGTCACTCGCTGTACTGGCTGATCCCATTCATCGCGTACAGCATGGGGGCTGCCATTGATGTTTATGTAAACTCAGATTTGGAATTGTTTGCTTTAAAATGTGACGTTTAACCCAAACGACTCATTTTGTTGGCTCACGTTTTGCTTTTTGTTTGTGCACAATCCATACGAGCTGCGAGAGCTAACAAAAAGAGGCCGAGCTTGTTTGTTCGGGTTTGACGTAACATTTTAGCGGGAACAATTGAAAATCCTGGTTTCAAAAAAATATAATGGCAGCCTCCATGCTGTAAGCAATAAATGGGATTAGCCTATACAGCAAGTGACTTTGAATGATGCCCCTCCTTTGTTCAGAGGGCAAACGTTGGACATATTTGCATGAAATTATGTTTTAATGTGACATAGCGAACATAAAACATCAAAAGTAAATTGAAAGTAGGGAAACTTCCCCTTTAAGCACTGCACATTTAATTCTCGCTACCCCAAATAGCGATTATCTCGAAATCCGATCGAAATCCCGAAAACAAGCATGGAATTGTGGGATAGCTTTTAGTCATACCAACTTCTGACTACTGCGTGGACGCGTCGTGTGCATGTGTGCGGCGCGCGGGAGGCGTTTATTTTTTCCGTAACCGGCCCGGGATCTGTATACATGTACTGCATACAAACGCATTTGAGACGTGTGGTCGATAGCTTTTAATAAATGCATTATATTTTGTGTGAGTTACGCTGATTGCATCCATTTCGAGCGTGTGCGAATGATGCGCACGCACGCCGTGTCGGAACCGGAAGTGGGAGTGACGACCCGCAAAGTGGAAAAAAGTCTCGTCTCGCGAATTTCGAGATTTTCGGACCTATTTATTTTATTAGATAGCGAGAATTAACTGAATGGTGCTAACACAGGAGTATACACCAAGCAGTGAATTATGAATAGCGCCAGCTGTATACTTTCCTATTAGTAGCATGCAGTCGAGAATAAGTGGAGCCGTATCTGCTAGCAAAGATCTGCATCCCATTAAAAGGCTGCATGTATTTTAAACACTTCCACTTCAGTAGGCGTCACTTCTTTGTAAACATCTTCTTTTCAATTCTTTGACATTACATGATCAAACAAAGCTGATCATGTTGATAAACATCAGCTGTATGTTAATCGACAAATTGTGGTCTAATGTATGAAGACATGTGATTCGCCACAACTTGTAAAGAATCAAATGCGACTTTACGAAGTAAAAATTGTGATTGATTTCAACTGAAAACTGTGTTTGGTATCACAGTAAACACAACTTTGTGTTTGATCAATAAGCTAGCACAAAGTTGAGTACAACTTTTTAAAGCATTTTTATACATTAGGGTCCTGGGTCACTTATTTTGCTATATTTTCTTTATTATCAGTTGAAAAAGTGGAGCTTCAAGATGCAAGCAGCCCAACATCACACTCTGTTGCTGTGACATGGACCCAAGCCCCTGGCCCCGTGAGCTCTTACAATGTCACATGCAGCATCGGCCAGGCGGATCCATCTACCCTGAAGTCCAACGGTTCTGGACCCTACTCATCATCCTGCAAGGAGCTACAGCCCGGCAGTAGCGTGATTGTAACCGTGACGGCTGTCGGTGGAAACAAGAATGCACCAGCAATCATCAAGCTCAAATCCATTCATTCCGGTGAGTACATATACATGTACCATAGAAATAAAACTCATGTATCTGTATTATAATAACAAGGCCTAAAAAGAATGGGCTTTTTCTAAGCTTGGGGTGGGAGCCCAAAGGATCCCCCCCCCCCCCCCCCCCCCGAGATCTCGGCTATTATGAGCCCGATTGCAAGCAAATTTGGCATGAGCATACTTTTCAATAAAATCTACAAATCATTCAATTAACACATTTTTCAATAATATGCAAATTAGAGCTAATTACTTATACAAATATATGTAAATTTTTTACCTTTTCTTTATTTTTTATTTTTCATTTTTATTGGGCATGCAAATGTTTTCAAAAGTTGATTTGGGGGTTCAGCTGAAATTTGAGATATCGCAAATACGAGTTATTTTTGCAAATGAACCCTGTGACCTTTGACATCATAACCCTAAAATCTAATCGGTTCATTGGCTCCCCAAGATACACACCGTACATACATACATACATGTACAAAGTTTGGTGGAAATCCGTTAACCTGTTCTTATATCGCGGTAACAAGAACGGGACATTGAAGGGACGGACGGACAACCCGAAAACACAATGCCTTCGGCTACTTCGTTGCGAAGGCATACAAATTATGCACGCCAAGGCCAGCCATCCTGTTTGCAGCTCATTTGGCGCTCTATGGGAAGTTTGTACACACTTAACATTTAATATTTATAACGCTTTTATATTGCATGTTACTATATAGTAACATTTAGTATAACAAAATAAGCAATGGTAACCAACCAATAGGAGTGCTCCTTTTCACTTCATTATGACATCATCATCTTATATAACTGATAGTTGAGTTTTGGTAAAGAGGACACTTCCCAAAATATTTTTGTGAGATAATGAAAAACTGACTGTCAAATTTGACATACAATTTTAATGACAGAATAAACTTGTATTTGATCAAAATCGGTTCAGAAACGGCTGAAATATCCATAAACGTATTTTTATTCAAAAGTTCTCTGCCAGGGGACATTATGACTTTTTAGAAAAATTGTAAAAAATGCTTTAAATAGACAACTTTGAAAAAAATCTAAATATGTTTTTAAAAACTATTGAATCATTATTTTAACAAAACATCAAATGTACAATTTTGTATGAAAAATGGCTAAAACCAATGAGCTTTTTTAGAGAGCGCCCTCTTGAGTTGTAACGGCTCTTTTTGAATGATAACAGGGGTTTTACTTAGTCCTTTGTAATTGTGTATACTTTTCAAGCATGGTGTTATAACTATTATAACTATTAGTTTGTACCGTAATGGTGCGGGTTTTGGTTACTAAAGTTAAGTTTGACCAATACTCAACTATCCCTTTAACAGATATATGACTGAACTTACTTTCCAGCTCAGCAACCTTGGGAAACGCTTGTTATCATTATTACATGAAAACAGTATAACTCTATACAATCACAACACAACAAATGCAATATTACCACACACATGTACAATCTTTCTAAGTCTAAGACCATTCTCATTCTTGCTTTATCCCACAGAGACGGATACAGAGACGAAGGCAGAGGTGGGGGCAGGGCAAGGCGTGGATGTGGGTGAAGCAGACAAAGAGCCTGCTCAGGTCAGTTCACAGGCTAGGAGATGGAGAGGGGCAATCGGAGCCGGGGCTGTATCAGGTGCTCTGGCCATTGTATTTCTAGCTCTATAATTTACCATATCTTCAATTTCTAAGATGGATACTAGTACTTATTACTAGCAATAGTTGACCAAATTCTCATTTGTCACAATTAATTTATTATGCTAATTAGAGCGTGTCACAAAAATTGATATTTAGTTTGATATAGTAGATTGTTTTTTTTTCATATTCCTAAGTTCTAATTTACGTTACTCTTGATTAGCTAGCTAAGTTGTACGAAGAAAACAAATATTTTGTTTGAACTTTATAACCTAATTACAAATAGCAAAGAGTTATGTAACAAGGCAATGAACCTCATTTGTCCATTGTGGGTTTAAACTACAAGACATACAATGTTCAAATTTTTGCCGCTCATTATAAGTGGGCTGTTTTCTATTTGAATGTCATGTGAAAATCAGCACAATCCCTTTTTCTGACTTATTGGTCATTTTGTTTTACATATTTTCTTTGTGTGTGTGTCGTGTACATGTTTAGTAAATACTAGGAGGCATACTTGCATAGTAACTATTTCCAGTGTTTTCCATTGCTCTCACTCATGGAAATAGACTGAGGCTACCCACCGAGGACAATTGACTAGCATGTATTACACATTTTTTTTTTTTTTAAGTGCATTCAGCAAAACCTGGGCATTATTGTAGTATCTCATAGTTGAAGTAGGAAATACGGCAATTTACTTCATACAAGTGCTATTTTTTACATGATGATCTAATTATCAAGCACTTATTCATGTTTGTACTTATTTTTGTTTGTACTTGTTTTTTAAGTGCATTCAGGAAAAAATGGGCATTATTCTAGTAACTCACAGTTGAAGTAGGAAATACGGCGATTTACTTAGTGCTATTTTGTAAATGATGATTTAATTATCAAGCACTTATTTATGTTTGTACTTATTTTTGTTTGTACTTGTTTTTTAAGTGCATTCAGGAAAAAATGGGCATTATTCTAGTAACGCACAGTTGAAGTAGGAAATATGGCGATATACTTTAAAGGGATCTAGTAACTTTGTTGAGATGTGCAAAAACTGATGAATGGTTGATGCAATGTATACTGTTGTTATCTCATATGTCCTCAGGGTATTGTGTGAAAATTTCAGGTCAAATGGACAATGTATGGCCAAGTAATGAGCGAAAATGCAAAGTGATATTGGGTGATATTCACCAACTCACTGCATTCACTTTGTACAGGGATGAAAATCTCGCCCGGAGATTTTCTTATCTAAATACTTCAATCATACATATCTTTGTAATGAAAGGGAAATTTGAAAAACCGAAAGCTGTCCCATGATTTTATTGTTAATACGAATACAACAAGGTATAAAGGAACCGCTAGAATTACAATTTTATTTTGAGGATTTGGACAATGTTACTAAGTCCCTTTAATACAAGTGCTATTTTTTACATGATGATCTAATTATCAAGCACTTATTTACAGCATTTGTACTTACTGAATTGTGAAGAGTTTGGTTGTTTTACTAGTAAGAAAAACTACCAGTTGATAAGACCCTCTTTTCCTTTTTGGCGATCTTGTTTTTGTCACACATACTATGTAAAATATGCCTGACTGATGTAATACGTAACATGTAACAATTATTTCATACTTATTTTAACCTGTATCCTTTCTTTTTCGGTGCTATTTTTAAAGCCCTGCACTGACAACTATTTGTCAGTAATCTGGACAGTATAACTCATGCAACTCTGCATTTATGGTTGCTTAAAGGTGCACCTGTAAAGTGTCAGATATTGCTCACAATGACATTTGAGACTTCAATCTTATACCAAAATCATTAAATGGTTAAAAAAGCAAAAAATGTATTCAGCATTTATAACTCATTACAGTATGACGTTTATGACCGTCTGTATACGCTCTTGAGCTGAATGATTATCAATGATAGATATCTTCATACTAAAGGGGCATTTGAAAAGATCTAACCCTTTTTAAATTCTTCTCTTACCATAAGCTTAACAACACGGTAGAAGAGAAATGTGGAAGCTTAAAGTAATTTTTGTGGAGTTAGACACTTTACAGGTGCACCTTTAATTTACTTTGTAAATTTCATGCCACTGCAATTCAGCTTGTAGCTTTGAATGTGGTAATATACGTACCTCATCATTCATTTCAAGCCTATTTCTGTGGTTAGGCCTACTGCATAGGAGGGCAACCAAGGATGCTTAGACAAAGCTTTTCAGTCTGTATTGAAGGAAGAAGGAAAGAGAAACAAGTATTATCAGAAAAATTCTTTTTTTTTAAACTTTAGTATTACTATAATTGGACAAGGCTTGTCATTTCTTTCCATCATTACATGAACAGGTGGAAATTTCAAGTTACATTGAAGATATGTGTTTTGTTCTTCCGTTAATTTGTTGTAACACATATTTATTTTTGTCTGTAAGATTTTCATATTTTCTATTGTTTTCTTTAAATGTTTGTGATTTGCAAAAAATGAATGTATGGTGCCTTCTTCAGCCTAATCCAAATGAACAGCCGCAAAGTTCAATACCCACCAAAGTAATTTCAGAATTTGCATTTTGATCAACATATATGTGTACAACAAATGGTGTTCAAATACCTGATATATTTGTGTGTGGAGATATATTTTTGCAGATTTGGTAAACTTCATGCTTGTATTAAAGGAGGGTTAGAAATATCAGTATTTTGGAAGACAATGAAAGTCTTCCATCAAATAATAAAAGCAATTAATACACTAAACTAAACATGTTTTATATATTTTTCATGACATTTCATAAATTTGATACTCAATACATATATCAGATACTGTACATTCATGAGGTAAACACAAAATTGTAATATGAGGAGTGCTCTTAACTAAGCAGTCATATGACTTTGTTACATGAAGTGCACTGTAATAGTACTTTGTTACATGAAGTTTAATAAACAAACACATATTGCACAGTATTATTGTGACTGAATTGTTGAGTCTTTATATGACTTGGTGTTGTTGTAGTTGTTGGTGGTGGTGATGGTGGTAGTGGTGGTTGTGGGGTTGTTGTAGTTGGTGGTGGTGGTGACGGTGGTAGTAGTGGCGGTGGTGTTGTTGCAGTTGGTGGTAGTGATGGTAGTAGTGGTGGTGATGGGGTTGGAGGTGAGGTTAGTGGTGGTGGTGTTTTGTTGTTGTTGGTGGTAGTGGTGACAGTGGTAGTGGTGGTTGTGGTGTTGTTGTAGTTATTGGTGATGGTGGTGTTGTTATTGTTGGTGGTGATGGTGGTGGAGGTGGTAGTGGTGGTGATGAATTATGATGGTAGTGGTGGGGTTGGTGAATATGAAGTGATGCCATGGTGGTAGTGATGGTGATAGCGATGGTGATGATTATGGTGATGGTGCATGATGATGATGATGTGATGGTGATGTATTGATGCTGACATTGTTGAGCTACCTGCAAAACTAGTCTGCTAATCCAAGAATCCTCTTCTTGATGTCACCATTGAGATACTGGTAGTGTTCTGTCTCCTTGGCAACAGGCTTAGCACCTCTCTTCCATCTCAAGTGCTGACCAAAGAGTTTATTTTCTCTTGCTTGCTGATTCGTCCTTCTTTCACTTGCTCTCATTTTCTGGTTTGGTATCTGTACTGTAGAGCAACAATGAGTAAATGTTGTTAAACAGAGTGTCCCAGAAAAAACGAAACCGGATTTCATGGCAGAAATTTTCTGTCATAATGAATAATTTCTTTGATGAGATATACATGAATGGAAAGCTCTGTTTCTCTTCTTTCATTTGATGTACAACTTATTGCACATAATTCACGTATGACTGAATTAAAACAATGGAAACTGGTTTTACCAAAATTTCATTTGCACGCCGAGAAATTGCAAGTTTGGGGTGGGTTTTTAGGGTAGGAAACATACTTATTTTGAAAAAAGGACACACACTGCATAATAATTCATACTTTTATCTATATATGACACCTCATGCACAAAAAAATGAACGATGTACATGTATGCCAGAGAATTCAAGTACAATGAAAACATGCCTTATTTCTGCCCAAATGAGTAGATAGTTGAGTAAGAAGTTGCTCAGCTTTCCTGACTTAGCAGCTGACAATGGACTTGATGCATGAAATATAGGACCAGAAGTGGCAGGACTTTTGCACTTATCAGTAACAGCAATTTACGTGACACGCATGTACATTTTTTTAGGCGACCGAATGTTTTACGGCCGAGATGGGCAAACCCCACCCGGAAGTCGCGTAGCAGCTATGCATTCTGGATTGAAGATACGTCCCGTCAATGCATTACATTCATCTGTTTATGGAATTTATCACTACTGAATAAACAGGTAAGCACAAAACTATTGATTTGTTATGTTTGTCTCTTTCCTAATCAATACATTTATCATTTTGAAATTGAACCCTCCAACCTACAGGATAATAGGACAAGAAACAAATTATTTGTGCAAATATCAGTTTGTATCCTTATCTGATAGACATGTAGACTTTGATATTGATTTGATTTCCCCATTAACTTTGCGTTTATAAATTGTTTTCATGAATGAGATATATAGTGAAATTATATAGTGTAAAATGCTTCCTCAATGCAGTTTGGAGTGCAGAAATATTGCCATTTAATATTTAGAAAATATGTAGCATGATGTACCGTAGTGGCTAGAGAACTCGGCCGGGGGGAGAACTCGGCCGGCGGGAGAACTCGGCCAGAAAAAGGACAGGGCTGACTTTGAAATTAGATTTGCCGAGAATGCACTGAACATGTGACTCGAAACTTACATCAAACGATTTATCTGCATATTGCTCATAAAATACGTGTATCTTGCTGTTCTGCATTCCTCCTGGAAATCCAGAAAATCGCTTGAAAGTCAGTCTTTACAATCCGAAATTTGTTATTTTTTTATTTTGTTCACGATAATTTGAGATTTCAATTTTTAGAATCTTGATTCTCGCTTTTGTAGATCTACGCTCAGTAGTTCATTTCGAAAGAAACTTACACAAATTGGACCGCAATATCGCGGTGCCTTCGCTCGATCGAAAATTATCGCTCAACGGCAAAGCGGGTTTCCGCACGGCACGATTTTATTTACGAAGGTTCAATTTATCGCAGTGCAGGAGAACTCGACCACAGCGCACGTACAAAGTCAATGGCGCACTGTGCTGTGTGTGACTGGCCGAGTTCTCTAGCCAGCATATGGCATTGTAAAATAAAACACTCTTATCAAATATGGCAAGCTGGGTAGTGTTGTGATCAATCGCAAAGACCAAGGGGATCACTCTCATACAAAAGTGCTACCCACCCGTGTCCATCAACTTCTGAATGGACCCTAACATCGCAAAACTTGTGCACCTGAAAAGGTACCTTTTTTCCTGGGGTTTTTCTATTATGAGTGCTGAAAACCAACCCCTTTTTAAGGAAAATGTTGACAATGTGCACCTTAAAAGGTACCCTTTTTGTGGGTTTTTCTAAGGAATGCTGAAAACCACCTAAAGGAAAACGTAGACGACGGCGCATAACTGAAAATGATACCCTTTCAACGCTTTTTTTGGACGCGGGAGCATAGACAGTCATGTTGGGAGTGATCCCCCCACCCCCCCCCCTCCCGGTTGCAAAGGTTGCATATTTTACACACACATAAATGGAAAAATTCATAATTGTTGCACTTATTGTGAGTGACATGCGACACAGCAAACGTAGTAGCCATGCACGCAAATTTGGTATCCAAAGATGCGCAAAAGCAAGGCCCCCAAAAAAAAAAGTTTCCTTAACATCCAAAGATGCGCAAAAGCGAGGCGGTGTATATAAAGCATTTTGTGTTTTGGAGAAAATGCCAAAAATCAAGGAGGGGGAGGGGGCAAATCTGCCCACCCCCCACCCCCTGTGTTTTTAGGGTAAACATTTAATTGATCTCCAAAATTAGGTTGACATTTGAGATTAATGGATTTTCATCAAGCCTTACTTTTAAAAAAAAAAAAAAATCTTATTGTTTTCAATTTTCAATTGTATTCAATTCTTAGAGCATAATAGAATCAGAAATTAGTTCTAAAGAAAGAGTGAGACTTGATGAAAATACGTCCTTCTCAAAAAGCGGCCAAAGTCATCCTGGCATCCTGGCAGCCAAAGTCACCCTGGTTTACGATACAAGTGAAATGTGAAAGATCTAATTGTTTCATGTTGATTTTGATAAAGTTAATCACTTAACCTGTTTGCTTCGAGATTTTGAAATCCCCATAGACTTTGTACATAGCCCAATCGGTTCCCGTAGTCAATGGTTGTCATTGAAAATTGTCATTTTCCTCCTTCCCCCATATTATTCAATTCATTAAATTTAAATTCAATTGAAAATAGAACGTATGACATTCTACAAATGTATTGTTTTGATGATTTCTTATAAAATGTATTTCTTTGTTTTTCAACTTATAATGTATTTCATTGTTTTACTTGTTTTTTTTTATTGCTTACTATCATTCAACTACATTGAGCCTAATAACAAACACCTTAAATGAAATCAAGACTATAATAACCAATATTTATCTCTTTTAAGGAAAACTGTCATTTCCATATTTTGTGTACACAAATCAATTTTTGGGCCAACATGCAGATAAAATGTCATGTGACTTTGTAACGGTAGGTCCGATTTTTGATTGGAAAAGATGCCCAAGACTCAAACAAACTTACGAAGCAATGGGGAGTCATCTTCGCGTGTTCCAGAGCAATCAGGAAAATTGCGGAGGGGGCCATAATGCAATATATGCCCCAGCCTTATTACGGTTAACTCCTACAGATTATTAAGTCAAACAGGAATACATGCAATCAGGAAGATGAGCACTGGTCAACTCACTGCACTGGCATGCCTGGTACTTGTATTCAGCCCAGCCCCTGTACAGCCATTGGGGGAATTTCCCACCAACATCATTATTTATTATTTTTTTTCTTTCTACTGTTTGTTGTAGCATCATGAGATGTACATGTACATGTATACCTAAAAAATAAAGAAAATCGTAATTCCAGAAAGTTGATTTCTTCTCAAAATGAGTTCCCTTTTTCTTTTCTTTTTTACTTCCTTCAGATGAGTGCCAAACATGAGTGCCACCCGAAAGCTGAGCATCTGGAGTGCGCTGGCATGCCTAGCACTTGTAGTCCGACCAGCCACTGCACAGCCATTGGGGGGGTTTGTTAATTCAGTTGGGATCTGGGTGCGATGTGACAGCTACTGCCAATACCCCCGCAACCATGAGGAATGTATCAAGAACGAATGTACAGGTGATATTATACAGATATTGACTGTCTAGATGGGCAATATAACATTTGAGATCCTCGAGGGAAGTTATATTTTTGTTGAGGGACATTATATTTTTCCGAAGCGCGTAGCGCTGAGGAAAAATATAGTATTCCGAGACAAAAATTTAACTCCCCAAGGGAATTGAAATGATACGGTTCCCGAAGGAAAAAGGAAATATCTGTTATATTATGATGACCTATGTAGATACAAATCAAGATAAATAGAAATTTGGTGTTGAAATAAAATTATGGACAAGGGAAAATCATCAAATTAAATCGAAATCCTTCCAGTAGAACAGACGTGTTGTTATTGTAATGCTGCGCAAAATGCTCGACCTTGCTTTCAAATTTACTTTCGGATCGCTCAATCTCCGTAGAAAGCTTGACAACGCTGCGCGTGCCAGGATGCTAATACGCACAAAATTGTTCATCTTCACACACCCATTGAAATGCATGTTAAAGTTTGCTACACGGGAATGCGTGTAGCAGGGTATGGTTCGCGAAGTTTAAAGTCTACCGTACTCGGTGAAGAATTTCTTGTTGATATGACTTGGTTACGGAATCGGGCCAATATCACATGAATTGTGAGTTTAAATCGAAAATGTTTTAGATACATCGAATCCTCAGAATAGAGGGAGTATTTTAATGCTTGTTTCATTGAGATTACAGTAATTTTGTTGATCCTACGACACTTTGAAAAAGTTCGAAATTTTCGTGCGCGAAGTTACAATACATCTTCAATACACCTTTATGACTACAAGAAACCCATTGTTTGAAAAGTTTGTTATCTAAAAAACAAATGGGAGGTAGCATTGGGGTAATTTATTTGTTGGGGTGGCCGGGGCCAGTGTTTGGGGCAGAGTTATGTGGTTTGTTTTGGAGTTGTGTTCAATACAGCATACACAGGAAAAGCAAGTTCACAATATATATGTTTGTGGGAGTCAAGAAAAAAAACTAAAAAAGTATTTTCAAGGGTTGGGGCCTTGGGGGTAAGCTTTCCAACAGGTGGGGGGGGGGGGCATTCCCCTTAAACCCCTTGTACTTGTAGCTACACAAATTCAGGTAATTGACTTCAAGTCTCAACCTGTTTAAACATTGTGACCTTCTCTGCCACTGGTCACAGCCACAGGTCGTAAGTCTGTCCTAACTACTGCAGTTTACTTGAGCCAATCCCATTTTTTTCTTACATGTACCAGTATACAATTTTTTTTATTATTACTGGAGATAATGGGTTGCCAAAACGAGAATTATTTTTTAAAAAGGGCCAATTTTCGGACCGGCTCAGTTTCCCGGTTTGAAGGCCATAACCGTCAGGAATCCTTTCTCGTCTCGGATCGGATAACAGCACTAACTGGAACTCATCCGAAAATGAAAATGTTTGTACGTGCGTATCGGGGGGGGGGGGGGGGGGGGGGGGTGGGGGGTGGGGGTTGGACCACATGCATACGGGGTGCGTACATATAAATCTGTGTATACGACCACAAAATTAGCGCTTGAGCGCCCAAGGCATCAAATATCTTGCCTCTGGTCGCTCAAGGCTCCAATTCTGAACATGTTGATGCATAAAACAAGCTTTTAAAATGACAATGAACTTCAGACAGACGCTAAATTACCGACAATAAGTGCTTCAACTAATAAACAACGAATATTTAAGCTCTTCAGTACCTGGTGCTGATACAGATATATGCGTTGAACAAAGGCACTATACTACATCACAACATCACTAACAAATTTTAATCGCCGAGACAGAGTTTTCTCACTCTTTTTAATGACAATCCTTGCGCTCCTTGCATATTTACTTCAGAATTCTATAGAAAACTATACTGTGCATTAGCGTAGCTGATTCTGTCATGATGAAAAACATAATAAATGGCACATTGACACATTTTGTAATTTCAATTTCACTTGAAAGATAATACAAACATTTAATATCATTTTAAATATAACGCCATTGATATATAATTTTGTTGTGGTTATTCACGCAACAAATACTAAATGTAACTATCGAAATGTGCGTGTACAGATGTCAATTAATTACACATGTGCATATAGTCACGATATGCAACAATTCAAAATGGCTGCCATCCTGTCTAATGCGACCAACTGTCTATAGCAACCGCGTTTTGCCGGTCCCTTGAGTGGTCGCTATAGACAGGTTTGACTGTACCAGCTTGGTACGTTTAACAGGTCTTTAATTCACTTGATAAACTTGATGAGCAGAGAAATTAATTTTGTTTTAACCCTAAAAAGACTGGGCTATTTTGAACCTTAAAACAACTGGGGGGGCGGGGGGGGCGGGGGGGGGGGGGGGGGCTAAAAGGGCCCCCCCCCCCTAAGATCTCGGCAACCAAAACTCCGATCGACTCCAAATTTGGCATCGTGATAGATGTCCATAAGGTCTACAATATTACGTAGTTTAAAAATTAAAAAATTAGAATATGCTAATTAGAGCTAATTAATTATGCGAAAATTGTATTTGTTTGTATTTTTCGTAGTTTTCTCGGCAATCGAAACTCCAATCAACTCCAAATTTGGCATGGTGATAGATGTCCATGAGCCATTCAATATTGCATAGTTAAATTGTTTGTTCTAATTATAATATGCTAATTAGAGCTAATTAATTATGCGAAATTGCATTTCTTATGTATATCTTTGTTTTTTTCGACGTTTTTATTGTTTTTTTCAATGGAAATAATTATTGACCATTATTCAACCATTTTTAGCCCCAAATTAAATGATTGCAGTGATTAGAATGAAAAATAATGAAGATTTTGTCTTTTCTAGGAAAAAATCAATTTCCATCTAGGATTTGTACACAAATCACAAAATTTAGCGATTTTCAGGCCGACGCTCACTTACAAAAGGTCACGAGACTTTAGAACGGTATACCCGGTCGTCGCAAATTTGGTCTCAAAAGTTGCGCAAGACTTCAATGAAAAAACTCATAAAGTCCCGCGGCAATACCTGCGCGCGTTGTGGAATTATCGCGAAAATAGAGGAGGAGGGGGGCTAAATCAGCCCCCCCCCCCCAGTCTTTTTAGGGTTAATGTATGCATTCTGATATCATTCAGAGTTATATAGGCATACAATAAGAATAAGAATATAGTCTAATGAAATAGGCCCTGGGGCACTTATTTTGCTTGGATGCTTTTTACATATATATATGGATGTATTTCATTTTTTGTTTGTATTTATCAGTTGAAGCAGTGACGGTAGAGACTGCACCAGCAACCACTGAGCTCCAAACCACTCATCCTGGTGAGTAGTAAACATGTACCATAGAAATGAAACACAAGCACCAGTCCAATAGTAGCGAGAAGAAACACAAATTAGTCAGAGATGTTTTCTGCCATCACCTTTTCTCCTTGCCAGGGCAGAATTTGAAAAAGGACTGGTTACAAAGTGGGGATCTTATTTTAAAACAAACTGGAAGAGTCAGAAAGAAGTGCCGGGAAAGATTTGGAAGGCCTTCAAACATAATTACTACAAGTAACAAGTATGATTGAATTATTGAGGTGTGACACAAGTTTTGAACATCAACAAAACTATCATCCTCACTATTCTGCAGTATGTGCAAAGAACAAGAAAATGACGAATCGGTGCATCCAAAGCAATTTTATCCACGGATGCCAGATCATTGCAAATTGCCCTCTCAAAAATCACCATGTGACTATATAGGGCCATTAGAAAATATATATATATATATGGCTACAAAACGGCCAATCACTTTGCTTGCTTACATGTATGTAAAGGTATTTAATTATAGTAATATGGTATTTACCATATAATTGGTGAACAGATATAACTGAACTTGTTTTCCAGCTCAGCAACCTTGGGAAACGCTTGTTAATAGTATAACATGAAAACATTTCAACTCTATACAATCACAACACAAAGAAAGCCATATAATACTACGTACATGTTCAATCTTTCAAAGACTAACAGCCTTTTCACATTGGCGAAAATACGTGATTTCAATCATGATTCGAGTTATTTTTCACTCCAATCACGGTATTTTTGACAGTGTGAACACTAATTGGAATCACGAATCATGAAACTGTAATCGTGGTCCAGAGGTGTTTTCAAATCATGATTCACTCAAATCACAGTGCGAATCGGTAGTGTGAATGGCTTGACCTCCAAAACATGATTTGGGAGGTAGAACTTACGTGACCTTACATGCACTTCCACCAATAAACCGCTTCGAATGCAGTCATGCAGTGTAGTACTAGAGTTGTCCTTTTTTGATTGACAGGTACGTTCTTGAAACTGTGATTGTAATCACAGTTTGCGCGAAGTCTTTTTCGTAGTGTGAAAGCAAGGCAACAGAATCACCGTGATTGTAAACATAACTCCAATCATGATTGCAATTACCAGTATGAAAATGCTAAGACCATTCTCATTCTTGCTTTATCACACAGAGAGGGATACAAAGACGAAGGCAGAGTCGGGGGCAGGGCAAGACATGGATGTGGGTGAAGAAGACAAAGAGCCCGAGGTCAGTTCACAGGACAGGAGATGGAGAGGAGCAAGCATTGTCGGAGGTGTTATAGGTGCTCTGGCCATTACGATGGTTCCAATTGTACTTGCACGTTTGTCCCGTAAAACCACCAGAGAATGCTCAGGCTAGAGTCTATGATGACAAATTCATGTCATAGTAATATCAATAAGAATACTGAACGGGGTAAAGCTGCATTCATGGGCAGGTCCAAGTTACCCCTGGATGGTATACAGTTATGAAGTCACATGACCTTTTGTAAGTGAATGTCAGGCCAGAAATGGCTCAATTTGGCTAGGGAAATGTAGTTGATCGTATATTGTAAGATTCATAAAAACTGAATTATTTCATATTAGAATTAATCACTGCCATTAATCAATTTTAGGCTAAAATTGGCAAAAAAAACAAAGCTTAGAGCAAAGCAAAGAGAAGCAAGGACAAAAATATTGAACTAAAATCTGTATTAACCCGTTCCCTTCAAGATTATGATATCTCCATAGACTATGTACCCAACCCACTTGGTTCCCGTAGTCAAGGGGTTAAATGAGAAGGAAACAGAAACCGGTATCGCTATACCAATAACATTCATTATAAAGGAAAACAAGTTTTTAGTATTTATTACAAATAAAACAAGGTCA
The DNA here is from genome assembly GCA_037951105.1 of Echinarachnius parma. Lineage (NCBI taxonomy): Eukaryota > Metazoa > Echinodermata > Echinoidea > Clypeasteroida > Echinarachniidae > Echinarachnius > Echinarachnius parma. The sequence goes on along the minus strand of JBAMJV010006332.1, from coordinate 27,817 downwards.
GTATACCTGTTATTTATGTGCATGAATAGTGTAAATCAGGTACTGGAATATACTCAAACAGTACACATTGTCACTGTTTTATAAAAAAAAAACTTGTGCAATACAGGTAAATATAGCACGTTCTGTACAAGTTGGTCATAAACATACTCGGGCTGCAGTCGACAGTATGGGTCAAGGCAAAGACGCTTAATGGAAAGACCGACCACTGACAATTTTCTTGTACAAAGTGAATGGGCAGCGCGCGATGTCCTCAGTTAATGCGCGCAATTACAGTCCTGACGTCACAATGCAAATTGCACAGGGGGTTCCCCACATATTTATTGTTGCAGTTGTTGTTGTTGCTGCTGGCTTAATGTGAATGACTCGGCTATTTTTAGCCTAGCAACAACACTATTTTTGGAATAAATCAGCTGACTAAGCGCACAGATTTTATAATGCGCACACATACGCAGTTATCATTGGTCAATTATTCCACAAAGCAGTATCATGTTGGGAAGAACAAAGTCGATTGGTTTGTCAGTGCGTATATTCCAGACAGTGTGCGTGATAATATGCAAATATCCAAATATGCCATTGCCTGTTTATTGTGCACGTTCTAGATCTGTGAATTTAACAATTCTTTATTTAGAAAATGTGAGTGAAAATCTCTAAAAACTATCGACTATAATTTTTAAATATTTTTACCTATACAAAGACAATATTGAATTAGAAAAGCAATGTGTTCCCCAGGTGTACCCAACTTGGAGATAAGCTGATGTTCAATCGTCATACTAGCCTGAATTTGCCGAGTTTAAGTAAGTACGTTCTGATCCTTACTTTTGTTTAAATTAATACTAACAAAGGGAACATTTGTTCCAAAAAAGCTATCGACTATAATTTTTAAATGTTTTTTCACTAATTTAAATGAACAAGATTCAGTACTGTAGCCAAACCTCTGGGTGTACCCTACTTTCTCTTAAGCTCGATTTGAATCTTCATTCTGTTTGAAGGGACATCGCTGCGCGACGCGCAGTGATCTGTCTTGTAATTCTACAGTCTTTGGTCAAGGGCAATGGGTCAAGGGCAAGACTTAAAATGGTAACTACTACACAGTATACATAGAAAACATATTTCAAATAGGTTTATGGAGCTGCTTACTTGTAATTTTGTGGACAGTGCAATGTGTTAGTCAAGCTGTGGGCTAGCCATTTTCCCGTTTTACAGGGCTTCCTTTTTGTCTTCCTAATAAACAAAAATGTTGTTATACAGTACCGTAAATCTCTGTGTATAATGTCACATTTGCTCTACGGCGAGCATACGGCGGCCGTACGCCCCCGAAATCGAGAGAAACGTGCGGCGGCCTGAGAAAATCTGCGGTAGCCGCAGGGTCCCCGTACGGCGTAACCGTATATTATACAGGCCGCAGGGGTCGCCGTAGAATTATAACTCAAAGTTATAACTCTTTTTCATTTCTACGTTCGCCGAAGCAATTATACACGCCGTAGCCATGGCGTAGAACGGTTCCACGTCGACCGTACGTCGGGCGTACGGTGGTCTTGCGGGCGCCGTGGGGCTAGCCTAGGGTCTATGAATTACTTTTGACTTTTGCGGATCCCCAACAAATTGCGTCGGCCGCAGGAATTATACGGGCGCCCTAGGGCAGCCTTACGCCCGCCTTACGGTGGCCTAACTGTCCCCGTACGATGACCTTGTGCTGTGTGTCACACCCTGCGGGCAACGCAAGGACCACGCAAAGCTCCCGTACGCTCGCATCACGCCATCCGTACGGCCCCCGTGGCAGTTTGCGCCGTGCATGGAGCAGGTATTTACAGTATACCAGTTGTTTTCATATGTGGTATATCAAATCTGCCATGTAGATTGTGGATAACGTCAACAGTGATGCTGGCAGCATCCTCTGGCAGTCACCCAGATTGTCTGCTTTATATTTTTATCCCAAAATAAACTAAGAAATATATATCGACAAATGTGACCGACTATATAGCAAACCCCGATTGTAGGTTATTATATAATGTCCATCTGATTGGGTGTCTTTTCCAATGAAAAACGATACCAGGAACAGTCAGTTGGTCGCGTAGTTTTTGTTTTAGGGCGCTGTGAGTGACACCAAGTCAGGTTCTCTCTTTTGTCAACTTTTTTACCAAGTCAGTGCCTGATAAATCGCACTTACTGCCCTTCATAGCATCGAACAACGAGCAATACGCGCGCATTCAGTTATGTGCCGAGATAATGTGCATAGTTGTTCGAGGCTGTGATGAACAGGAAGTGCGATTTACCAGGCACTATACATAGCAAAGATTGACACACTTAAGACGTCCTAAAACAAAATCTACTAGTCCAAAATTACTGTTTTTTATCATTCTTCAATGGATAAAACAATGTTGTTCCTTTATTTTGGGAAGTGCTCTGTTCCTTTTTTTCTTTTTTTTCCTTTTTCCCTTATTGCATTTATGTGCTATTCAGATTATCCACGCCACATGTGGCTACCACTCATATATAGGTGTGTAACGGTAGCGTCTGTCTGGCCGAATGGTCCCCCTGCGGGTGCCTTGCGGGCGCCCCTGCGGGTGCCTTGCGGGCGCCTTGCGTCTGCCTTGGTATTTGTTTAAAAACCTACGGCCACCGCAGGGACGCCCTAAGGCGACCGTGAGTCATCACTTCAAAGGCCGTACGACAGCCGCATATTTTCTGTCTCCACAAATTAAAAATACGTTGTGCGGTGGCCAGGGCAAATGTGACTGCTAAAGTATGTGACTGCTAAAGTATGTGACCGTAGAAATGCTACGGCGGCCCTATACTTGTAATTGGCCGTAGAAATTTTAGACCGTACGGCCGCCGTGTCAAATGTGACCGAGCCATAAGACGCACATTTTTTCCGTCGGAAAAATTTAAAAGTGGGGGGTGCGTTTTATACACAGGTACAGCAAAAAAAAATGATGTTTGTTGCAGCATTCAGCAAAATATACCTTTTTCTCACACAAAAAATATTGTACAGTTGTAAAAATTGCAAGTTTATTGAGCAGTAATACTGCTACTACATTTGTGAGCAGCAGTACTAATTATAATGTTTATGCAATTTTCTAACCAGTGTTTATCAGTTTTGCTCATAATTAAAAATAGTTGTTCGTAAATTTAGAAAATTGCATTATATTTAGTGAGTATTCGTGCTCATGAATATTCATGAATATGAATATGAATATTTATGAGCACCAGTGTTACAGTGATCAATAAATGTGCAATTTGTGTACTAACCACTATTTTTATGTGAGAAAATAATGTTGATGAATGCTACATTCAACATTAAGCTATTGTCATGCCCTAGACCAGTGGTATAAGCATTCCAACAGCACTTCAGGGTCTTAACAAAAAAATACAGGGTGTCCAAAACAAAAAAAAACAAAAAAATTATTATTTTGTTTTTATTTTGTTTGTTTTTTGCTGTGAAAGTTGGGGGTGCGTTTTATACACGAGTGCGTCTTATACACGGAGATTTACAGTACTTGTAACATGATAAATGTGAATATTTTAAATTTGTAGAAATTAATTAAAAGTGCCTTTCTTAATTGCAACTCAAATGCAAAGCCAGAGTTCAAGATTCACAGGTCTATAAAGTCATTCCAGAATTTGCATGTTTTGATACCAAACATTTGTATATAAACTATTGTTTAAATACATATTTGTGTGTTGATATATTTTGGCATATTTATTTAGTCTAATAGTAACAATTAAGGCTGAGTCGGTTCGGTCGATCACACCGGTTACCGACCGTTTCAATCGGGACCCGGTTCGGTATATCGGGAAACGGTACCCCCGAAAAAAAAAAGAAAAAAAAAAAAATGTTAAAAAAGAAATTAAGATTATCACAATAATGTAGCGGAATTCAAATACAAACGGGGCAATTGATATATTTACTTTAAAGAGTGGTTATTTTCGAGAAATTCTTGGTTCATTACTTCGTTTGACAGTCAGAAATTGAACAGGAAGCGCAAAATTGCTAGTCATTTGAACGATATTGTCGGCGGATGTGCACACAATGTTAGTCCGATACTCCAGGGGAGTTATCTGATGGATATTTGTTATAACTTATAACTTATAACCTATGGCGGATGTATTAACATAGTTCCACCGGCCGCGGATGAATCTCGGGTAAGAAAAAAAGACCCGTATCTTGCACACAAAGTATACGAGCGAATAGGAGCGATGTAGTCGTTTTTTATCGATATTTTGCGTAATTGTTTTCATTGTTTTGGGGCTCATTTTTGTTTCTGTTCAGCTATCAAACGCCATGAAATCATGTAAGTAGAATATCAAAATGGTGTTGATTGCGAAAAGGCTAATTTATAGCCACTTTTTGAGGGCAGTGGCTCACAGTCACAAGCGATCCCCCGCCCGACTAGCGGGCTAAGTTTCTGTGAACCGTGCTGCGATGGGCAATGGTGAACAAACAATCGATTTCTAGGTCCAATTTACTTCGAAAAATAGTACTTTTCATGCGAAACTGAGTTAATTCTGGATAGTCTGTAACTATTTTCCCGTAAAGATTGATATGTAAATCCATAAAAGCCTCGGTATTTATAATGTTATTTGCATATAAAAAGAGCAATATAAGCCCCAAACAGTGCATTTTTGCCGATGCGTGCACGATTGCGTGATTTTACCGGTCGAGTTACCGGTCGACGGTAAAAATTTATCGGGATACCGGTTCCCGACCGGTAAAAGTTTATCGGGACCCGGTTCCGACAATTACCGACATGACTCGGCCTTAGTAACAATGTATGATTATGCCACATGCTTGTAAAGAGGGTTAGATTTTTTTTATTTTTTTTTAAGACGATAATTATAAGAAAAAAAGTCTTTCGCCTAATAAAAAAAGCAATTATTATAAACTTAACAAGCCATATTATATTTTCATGATGAAATTAGTTGTTTTAGAACAGAAATATGTGTGGGGTAAACAGAAAATTGTCAATGTTGGAATAACCATTAAATGTTTATTATAAAGTACATGTACCTAGTAGTTCTTGCTGGTTACATGTAGTTTCCTAACCAAAATGCACTTGTATACTATTGTGTTCATAAATGAAGTGTTGTCATTATTTGAAAAAGACAATGAAAGATATTGCATATTTTTATATTTACTGTTTAAAAAAATTATCTTTAAATTCATTTTCATTGCAATAAGTTGAATTAAAGTGATACCTGTAAAGTGTCAGATATTGCACAAAATGACATTTGAGACTTCAATCCTATATCAATATCATTGTAAAATACAATTGAAAGATTTGTGAAAGTTTGAAAAAAACGAACACTGTTTACCGAGTGAAAAAACAAATATTGAGTTCATATTTTATCACCGAATACTGATGGTCTGCCATACATTTTGTCGCAGTAATGAATGATCCGTTTGAGATATTCGCACCCTTGTATGTTTACACACGTAGTACATAATTCATGGAATTTGCACTCGCTCAGCTCAAAGTTCAATCTCCGGAATGTTCTCACGAGTGCTGCATGCGGACGTTCTCAGCTAGGACAAATGTACTTTTTATCAAAAGCGTTAATCAACGTGATTGAAATAAAAGATTTAAATGATAATTATCTTCATACTAAAGGGACATTTGAAAAAATCAAACCCTATTTTATTCTTCTTTTACCATAAGCTAAACAACACGGTAGAAGAGAAACGAGGAAGCTCCAAGTAATTTTCGTGGATTTGGACACTTTACAGGTATGACTTTAAATGTAATGTTTGTGCATTATCATATATATATAAAGACACATTATAATCATCATAGTCATTTTAACATTTTTTTGTACAGAAGAAATTATACAATTTAAGTAATGTTCATTTTCTTTTTCTGGTAGATGATCCGGAAATGACAAACTTGGCTGAGGTAAATGCAAGTTGTACTTCTCAAATACATGTAGGTCACCATTAATAAAACCTAGAGTCATTGCAATTAAAAATATGCATTTCTGCTCATTTGATATTGTCCTTACTTGTAAAGAATGCCCAGTTCTCTGTGTTGAATGAGTCAATATGGAGGCCATGCGTGTGGGAGCAGCATGCGACTTCCTCCTTTGTCCTAGGCTGAGATTGTCTGCAGAAATAGTCAATCAAATCATAGAAATTATTATATGATGGCGATGACAATAAATATGACAGCTTTGGTTGTAATCATGCGATGGTGATGATAATAACGGTGATGAAAGACCAATTTGCACACAATAATTATGTCAGCAATGCAGATTGCAGATTCTCAACTTTGGTCTTTTTCGCACTGCCATAGAAATCCAGCAATCTGAAACTTCTTAAAGGTGCACCTGTAAAGTGTCAGATATTGCCCAAATTGACATCTGAGACTTCAATCCTGTACCAAATTCATTGTATGTCCGAATGATGTGTCAAAGTTTCATTGAAAAAGAACACTGCTTCCTGGTTAAAAAAACGAAAATATGCGCCAGCTTTTACAACAAATTTCTATATGACCTTTACAAGGTTTATGAAATTATGACCGTTCATTAACGCTCTTGAGCTGACTGATAGATATCGTCATACTAAAGGGGCATTTGAAAAAATCTAACCCTATTTTATTCTTCCCTTACCATAAGCTAAACAACACGGTAGAAGAGAAACGAGGAAGCTCCAAGTAATTTTCGTGGAGTTAGACACTTTACAGGCATCCCTGTAGAACTTGTTCAAATACGACAACAGATCCCAAAATCATGAAAACAAATCATTCAAATGAAAGATCATTAAGCATGCACACAAACTTTTTCCATACTAGCTGGCCTGCCTACAAGTTAGAGCTGAGTCAAATCGAATGGCTATTCGATATCCGACCATGAAGGTCGGATACCGATACAAATTTTCGGATACGAATATCCGGGGGAAAAAAAAAAAAAAAAAAAAAAAAAAAAATCTTTTTTTTTTTTTTTTTTTTTTCCCCCCGAATATTCGATATCCGACCGTTTTTACACGACTCATATTCGAAATGCAAAATATCCGGTTTGACTCAGCTCTACTACAAGTACAATCATGAATCTTCAAATTTACTTGCCCCAAAAGAAGAAAAAAATACTTGCCCATATACTTTTAATTGAGATTTACTTATTAGAATGGAAGTTTTCTCTTGAAGTTAACAAATTATTTAAGTTGCCTGATAGTGATAAGCAAACCAAATGAGACCATTTATGCAGTGTTACTTGCCTGACATCATTTTTTACTTGCCCCGGGCAATAGGGCAAGTGCTAGCATGAGCCCTGCATGAGGCCTATATACTCACTCTCTTCCAGAATTATTTCTAGCTACATACATCCCATCATCTGCCTCTTCATCCTCCTCCTTCTTTAGCATTAGGTCCTCCACCATCTCTATCACCATGGTAACCAGTCAGGAGTTCACTTTATATGCACACAGCAAAACAAATGAGAAATGGGGAAGGGTAAAGTTTGGTAACTTGCATTACAAAAAAAAAGACACAACACAAACTGGGTAAAAGCTCAATCTATGAAGTGATTCTGGTTAAATCTTGTAATGTGCTAATTCGACATTTGTTTGGGCCACATTATAGGGATAGTTGAGTTCTGGTAAAGAGAGTACAGTTTTGGTCAAACTGAATTTTAGTAACCAAAACATGCACCATTACATTACAAACTGATAGTAATAACTCCACCATGCTCAACAAGGAATAACAAATTACTATTGACGAAGTAAAAACCCTGTTATCATTCAAAAAGAGCCGTTAAAACTTGAGAGGTCGCTCTCTAAACCCTCATCGGTTTCAACCATTTTAAATAAAATATTGTGCATGGTGATGGTTTGTAAAAATAGTGATTACAGATAGAGAGATTTATAATCAACCACTATTAAAAAACTTCTTGTGAAATTTTTTAAAAGAGGAAGCATTTTTTAGAAATGTTAATGATTGGTTCAAAATTATTTAATAATTGTGGGGCCCCACATTTATTACAAATGGTTACGTTTATGGATAATTCGGCCGTTTCTGAACTGATTTTGATCAAATAAAGTTGATTCTGTCATTAAAATATTATGCTCTTTCAAATTTGACACTCAGATTTTCATTATCTCACAAAAAAATTATTATGTGTAGCGCCCTCTATACCAAAACTCAACTATCCCTTTAATAGTGAAAACTGTTCAAAATTATTTAGGGATAAACTACAGGATGCATTATTATTGGTAACTCGCATTACATTTTGTCCGTAGGTCTTAATTGTTTCATTCGAAATATGATTTGGGCACTCAAAACATGGACATTTTACATCAGAAAAGATATTGTGATAGTAAATCGTCCAATTTGGTACCTTAAATAAAGAAATACCAGAAAAGATTATTAAAAATGAAACAAAAATTCTATAAATCAATTCTAATAACACCCAATAATTTTTTCAGTCCATGTCCACTTCCCGTGGAAATGCGAGATTGTTGACTGTCTTGGAAGTTGGAAAATAATTTAATTTTCCAAATCAAAGTTTGCAACAAAAATATTCATCACTGGCATCATATAGCAGAAATGTCATTTGTTTTGATCAAGAAATCGCTTATTAGATTTATACCAATGATATAATCATAGTATTTAATCTTTTTTCTGTGCATTCATGCAAAACATCCTTGCATTCAACATTGCAAAAAAAAGTTATTATGAAAACTAACCATGGGTTTTAGGCTCCACGCATTGTGCGCAAGTCTTTTATTAAGTCAAACAGACCTTGTATTTTGACCCCAGGCCTGCAGGCATGGACAAGTCTCAAAAGGCGGGATGGTCCATTCATCTGTCGTTTTAATACTTCTAAGTTTGTAAACTTTTTAGGCTAGATGCATGCATGCCCATAATTACCTTTTAGAACTTGTAATCAAACCTTCAGATTTCAGCTCCAGGTGTGTATACATTACAGAAGAAGGGGTAGCCTGGTCCAGGTCTCATGACCCATCATTAGAAATTTGTCCTCACATGCGAGCCCCTAAAATAAATTCAAACGTATAAACCAGCTTTTATCATTAATAAGTATCAAGACGTTTGCTCAGCTGTTGTGAGTAAAATGTTGTTGTACTTTGCAGTGCTGCGTGATCAGTACTTTGGACCAGACACTTCTAGAAGGCCTGGGAATAATAAGGCCTGGTAAAAGTGTATTTACTTACGAAAGATCTATAGTTAGTTGACTTCGTACAGGTTGTACAAATATTTGCACATTACTTGTCATTAAAATGGGAATTTTTTGTCAACATATGTCCAGTGGCATAGCTGTAAGGGTGCTGGGGGGGGGGGGGTGCGCCCCCCCCCCCCCCCCCCAAATAATTTTGAAAAAAACATTACAAATCATAACAGAAATATTTGGGGAAAAACAGAGAAAGAAATTAAAGGTGTGCCCCCCCCCCCCCCCCCCCCCCCCCAAAAAAAAAAAAAAAAAAAAGTCACTTTTATAAACCAATTTCACTGACCAGTGAGTTTGACATGGGTGGGTTCTAATAAATATTATCTTGCCATAATCGTCTACCCAGTAACAAATGTATTGGAAAGACATTTACAATTTTGATAGGCAACTAAATTATACACTAATTGCACAACATGTGACAGAGTTTTGGGCCTGGAGACTGGAGGCACCTGGGCAATTGATTGGCTGTGATGGAAGAGGAAATCATGTTTTCACATCATGTTTATTTTCAATATGTTGTATGGAGGTGAAGACTTTTTATAGATCTTCACCTCCATTATCACCACCCCTGGTATAGAGTGGTGAAGTGTGATGTCATAAATGATGTCATAAACATTTTTTTTAGAGTTTTCAAATTTGGACTTCATTTTCTGAAAGAACATAACAAATATTGTCCAAATACCGAAAATCAAAGGAATAGGTTACGTATTGGCTGAGATATGCCCATCCGAATTAATTTTTTTGTCAATGGGCAATCAATGTTATAGTGCACTGGTTCATAAAATTATGAACCAGTGCACTATAAGTATAACACTGATTGCCCATTGAAGTAAAATTCATTCAGATGAGCACATCTCAGCCAATACGTAACCTATTCCTTTGATTTTCGGTATTTGGACATTATATGTTATAAATGCTCTTTCTAAAAATGAAGTCCAAATTTGAAAATTCAAAAAAAGTGTTTTTATGACGTCATGGCTTCTGTACTCTATACAGTTCTCATATACTTCTGCATCTTTGGTGTGGCCTTCCTGGTTGCATGGGGTGCATTATGGTAGCTAATGTAGTAAACAAGTTTGTGAGATCAACCAAAAATGTACAAATATTTCTAGCTATAATCTCACCAAAATAAACCAACTGTGA
>JBAMJV010006332.1:0-12500 GCA_037951105.1 Echinarachnius parma | reverse complement strand
TTTGGGGGTGTAAACCTAAAAAGGGCTATTTAGGGTCCATTTCAGAGGTTGATGCACACCGGTGGCGGGTAGAACTTGTATTGGCCTAATGCCATGAGTTTGCCCGAATATAACAAGAGTTTGCGCGAATATGACATGATTGTGACGAAATATCTATAGTTCCTCATGACTTTTTTTTTTTTTTTTTTTACTTTGAGGTGCCTGGTTTGTTTGCCCAAATATGATGGCCGTTTTCAAAACTCCAAGGATCTGCCACGTATCGCACCACCTACGCCTATTGTATTTGGACAAAATAATACCGTTTTCGAGCAGCTAAGACCCCTTTTTTCTCTTTTTTGTTGGTGCTTATCAGATGAAAAGGGGGGTAAATGCGTGTAGCATTTGGGCAACAGACTTCGGCCCCTGGCAAAAAATGTGCCCGTATGCCCAAAGGTGATAGAGCAGTGGTAAATCCATGATTTCAGTTGTATACAGGGTGCCCCCCCCCCCAAAAAAAAAAACAAAAACAAAAACAAAAAAAAAAACGGAACGGGGCGCTTCTCAAAATAAAGTAACAAAATGATTATGTCCATATAGGGTGTCTTTTCCAATGAAAAACGAAACCAAGAACAGTTATTTTGGTCGTGTAGTTTTTGTTTTAGGGCGCTGTGAGTGAAACCATGTCAAATTCCCATTTTTGTCAATTTTTACCAAGTCATTGTCTGATAAATCGCACTTACTGCCCGTCATAGCATCGAACAACGAACAATACGCGCGCCATTGTTAGTGTGCATCCAGCTGCATGTGTGCCGAGAGAATGGGCATAGTTGTTCGATACTGATATGACAGACAGTAAATGCGTTTTACCAGGCACTGACTTGGTAAAAGTTGACTAAAATGGGAACATGCCATTGTGTCACTCACAGCGCCCTAAAACAAAAACTACACGGCCAAAATGACTGTTCTTGGTATTGGAAAAGATACCCTAACTGATGGACATAATCATTGTGTTACTTTATTTTGGGAAGTGCCCCGTTCCGTGTTTTGGGGGGCCACCCTAGACTAGGTTGAAAGAGTTTGCTTATTATACACATAAATGTAGCGGAAAAGGCGAGCTCTTAATATATGTCAGTTGTCCAGGCGCCACGCCCATGGGAGCATATCTAGCCTCAAGGAACAATTAAATGTGTTCTCCCCCCCCCCCCCAAAAAAAAATCAGACTCGCCCAGTCGAACACGTTTCTAAGGAAAATGCATGCCCCAAATCGATCATGTTTTACTTGCCTGAAATTAACGGCCGGTATATTGGAAAATTTAGCATTCAGTTTTTCATTGTCATTTATAAACACAGAAATTATAGTAAAAACGTTTAATTAGAAAGCCCGGGGATAAAATAGTAAGTTCTTGTCAATTATATATATTTTATTATTCGTACAATTCTCAAAACTTTCTTCTAATAATTTGGATTTTCATTTAGATTATACTTGTGCGAGTATGAGCGTGCAATTGTTGCGTGTCCGCCAGGGGCGTCGATCCTGGGGGGGCAAGGGGGGCGGTCGCCCCCCCCCCCCCCCCCAATGAAAATATTGGGGGGGGCGAACATATCATTTCGCCCCCCCAATAATTCCGAAAATGAGGAAGAAAAAAATCAAGTGACATAATGCCAAAGAGGGGAAAGACACATTTATCAATAATTAATCTTCAAAATAGCCGTTTTCTAGTTTGAAAAGGACTGTAAATCTCTTTTTTTGCCGCGCGCTTCGCGCGCATACAGTTTATCATATTGCAAGTTTCATTTTGGTTGCGGGAACTCACATTTCGAAATGTGTTGGGCAATGTAATTTCTCAAAAGCACACCTCTAACGAAGTTAATTAAACCCTCATCTATTATATAGCCTACCGTCACAGCAAATAAAATAATCTGAAATATATCTTTCAGTCAATTCGGTCCATATGCGCTGAAACGCAAATTATTGGAATAATTATCATGTCCCCCTACATTTGAAAGTGATGAAGATTGTCCCCCTCCCTTTGTCATTATGTATGTTTGGTTCCATACTTATATACTTCATATTACGTGAAATTTCTGTCTCAGGTGTGCACCAAATCGCACAATTTCACGCCCAAAAATACAAAAGCTCCCTACTGTGGGAGGGGGACACCCCCTCCCACACCCTCCCCCGCTCGGTCGCTTCGCTTCCTAACAATGTCTCCCCTCTAGTTTTGAGAAGTTGTTGACGCCCTTGCTTAGTTTCATCGGAGCCCAATGCCCTAGACTATATCGATGGCTCTATAGTATACAGGATCACGTGGATCCACCTCATGCAAGGCTCAATCTTTTCCTCACTATGCCCTTTAACAATACGTCATGAGTATAGGTTCACTATTTTATACAATTTTAACACACATGATCTTGATAGGGGTTGCAAATGTCTGAAATTTAAAAGCTTCCGGGGGCTCCGCCCCCTGGACCCCCATTATTGTCCACAAATGTGGGTGCCCCCCAAAATCAGGTCTTCGAGCCATCAAGACACTTTCAATTAGCGCATAATACAACTTCCGGGCATGCCAAATGTGGGGCTTTTAGCTCTCTCAGTGGTCACTCTGGAATTTTTTTTTCAAATTTCGCCCCCCCAATATAAAAAACGGATCGACGCCCCTGGTGTCCGTACCATTATAGAAGCATGATTCCAACTGCATTGTAGACATGTGTGTGTGTGTGTGTGTGTGTGTGTGTGTGTGTGTGTGTGTGTGTGTGTGTGTGTGTGTGTGTGTGTGTGTGTGTGTGTGTGTTTGTGTGATGGGGGGGGGGGGGGGGGGGTAGGCCTATACGTACACAATTGTTGTTTTCACCACGCTCAATATAGTTGAAATATCCTTATTAGATCATATTGAACTCTCGTTATATTCTCGTTATATTCTATTACTGGTATGGAAGATAAAAACTTATATACACAAATCTTATATTTCTAAAAAAGGAGCATTTGCCCTTTCCAATGATGCAATAGTGAGACGGAAGCAACATTTTGTAAGTTATTTTACACTATTGGAATATGATTTATTGTTGTTTGATTTTTTTTTGTAATTCTCTTTTAACCCTAAGCAAATTAATTAAACTGATCAAAGAAAATTATGATACATTAATAGTGTGATGATATTAAAAGCTGGCAACTGGTATTCAAGTCCAGTCATCAAGCTGCCCTGGCCTGGAGATGAACTGCGAAGTGCGATACCGTATCCAGCGTGCATCACTGATTCTGATTCTCCAGATCAGTGGTGTTCATATAGACACCACACACATCAGTGGTGTTTGTTCATACCTCACACACAACTGGAATATCATAATATACGGTATGTCTCATCGATGGGATGTCTACATTAGAATCAGTCCGTACATTTGTACAACATATGGCGAGCATACTGTGAGTGTCAATCGCGCGGGGAAACCAAGCATTTTCAAAATCGCAGTGAGGGCAACAAATTCAGCGCGGAGGCCGCCGTTTCATTTTGTATACGATCATCGATTTGCAGCGGCGGGGTAGCTAGGCACTGGATCAGCAAGTGACGCATCGACATTGTGATTACATCGATATTGTTGGAATATTCACGATTTTTGTCAAAATTGGTTTGTCAACAATTTGCTTGGATAACAAGGGACGCTATTCGCAACTTGTTGTATGCAGTGCTTGAATTGTGACAGGACGAAGTTGAATGTATTTTGTTCGATTGTTTTAACAGGACTTTAATTATAGAGCGTTAATTCACAATTTCTTTAGCTATATAAACTCACCCTTTGTAATCAGAAACCCTTATTTTTGTTCTCGTACGCAATCATATCCCGATAATTTGGCCAAATTTGCCTTTTATTATAAATACACGTATAGATATCCATCAACTGAGACACTAAAGAGACACAAACATATCTATTTCGGTGAAACTACAAACGACACCCTGTTATTAAAACGGATTTCGCGTGTAAAAAATAAAGAGATTTATAACAGGATTAACACTAAAAAAGGTAAGTTTTTATTTCTTGCTCGCTTCCCACTTTCCCTTGTAATAACGGCACCATGGAGCAATATTGTAACATAGGGTCGATTTGTTTCCATTGTTCTGTGTCTGTCTCCCTTTCCCCTGTTCGCGTATGTGTTCATGTGTCTTTATAGTCCATACTATGTCATTTATTGTCATTTTTAACCTGCCAAAGAATCTGCTAGGGTCGAAAGCTAGGGTTAGGGTTAACACTGGCGATTTGTTTTTATTTATAGGAAAGCAGTATTCAGCAGTATTCTTCTTCATATAAATGAAAACAACAACAACAAACTAATAACACCTCAAGGAAAACAAAAACACACTGTACGTTTCATTTACCCCCCCCCCCCCCCCCCCCACCCCCGATGATTACACCGAAGTATAACGTATAGTAATATCAGTACGTCCTTGAATTACACTAATCTGTATTGAGTAATAATGAGTTGTGATAGGGGGGCACTATATGCTGTGACATTATTATTAGGCATTAAAATATAATCATAGAGTGGTGTCGTTTCTTACGCCTTGCCGATATTAGGCCGGTATAGCTGATGTGATGTCTAGAAGCAAATGGTGGTCTGAATGGCTGAGACACAAAAATATAAACAAAATTGAGTTCAAGTAGTTTTGGTATATAGAGGGCGCTGCACGAATTAATTTTGTGTGAGGTAATGAAAACCTGAGTGTCAGATTTGAAAGAGCATTCAATCTTAATGACATAATACATTTTTATTTGATCAAAATCGGTTAAGAGACGACTGAAATATCCATAAATATAACCATTTGTAATTATCGTCAGGCCCCATAATAATTCAATAATTTGAACCAGCCGTTGAAAAAAAAAATGCTCACACTTTTCAAAAATAGACAAGAGATGTTTTTAAATAGATGTTGATGATCACATGCACAATATTGTATTTAAAATGGTTAAAACAAATGAAATTTTAGAAAGCGCCCTCTTTAGTTTTACCGGCTCTTTTTTTAAATTTTATGATAACAGGCTTTTGACTTAGTCCTTTGCATTTTTGTATTCCTTTCGATCATTGTGGAGTTATTACTATTAGTTTGTAATGTAATGGTGCAGGTTTTCGTTACTAAAATTCAGTTTGACCAAAACTGTATACTCTCTTTTAATACCAAGACTCAACTATCTCTTTAATCATTACTTTAACGAAATATCACATGCACATTTGTTTTATTAAAAATGGTTGAAACCAATATGTTTTTAGAGAGCGCCCTCTTGAGTTTTAACGGCTTTTAAAAAAATGATAACAGGCTTTTTACTTACGTTTGTAATTTTGTATACATTTCGAGCATGGTGGAATTATAACTATTAGTTGTAATGTACTGGTGCAGGTTTTGGTTACTAATATTCAGTTGACCGAAACTGTATTCTCTTTATAAGAACTCATCTATCCCTTCAATTGGCGGAAATGGGCGTGTGTCCCCCTCCCGGTAAAATCTTTAAGAAGAAAAAAAAAACATCGAATGTCAGTATGTGTTTATTAATAATGATTGATATGAGGCGAAAACATAATCCATCTCCACCCCCTCTCTACTTCAACATGTTCCTTTTTCATTCATTCAGTTGCCCTTTAAAGGGATAGTTGAGTATTGGTCAAACTTAACTTTAGTAACCAAAACCTGCACCATTACGGTACAAAATAATAGTTATAACTTCACCATGCTCGAAAAGTATACACAATTACAAACGACTAAGTAAAACCTATATTATCATTCATAAAGAGCCGTTACAACTGAAGAGGGCGCTCTCTAAAAAAATAATTGGTTTTAGCCATTTTTCATACACAATTGTGCATTTAATGTTTTGTTAAAATAATGATTCAATAGAGATATCGTCGACAACTTTTTAAAACCCTATTCAGAGTTTTTTCAAAGTAGTCTTCAAGCATTTTTAAAATTTTTTATAAAAAGTCAAAATATCCCCTGGTGAAGAATTTTTGAATTAAAATATGTTTATGAATATTTTAGCCGTTTCTGAACCGATTTTGTTCAAATAAAGTTTATTCTGTCATTAAAATTGTATGTTCTTTCAAATTTGATAGTCAGTTTTTCATTATCTCACGAAAATATTTTGTGAAGTGCCCCCCTATACCAACACTCAACTATCCCTTTAGCGTCATTATTTTCATTAACAATTTGAATTCTTTCTTTTCTCCCTTCCCACTTCAATCACCATACTTTATACGGTACGTCATTAAAGTTTCTGATAACGAAACATTACTATAATTATTGCCTCTCCTTCTCCCCCTCTTTCCCTCTCTGTATATCCATCCTTTCTATAGATATTCACTTTATTCGATCTTTCTTTTTCCATTTAAGTTTACCTCAAATGTCATAGTTTTTCATTAATAATGATGAGCGATCATATTGATCATTCGCGACATAACATGGTTATTGGATAGTGATCAACCTTTTATCCCTCTTTATGATTTGTTTATACATTAGTTCTTTCTTGTAGTTCATATCATGACTTGTACTTTTCAATTTCCTAATTTCTTTCTTTTCTCCTCTTCCTCTTCAATCACCATATTGCTACCTCATACGGTATGTCATTAATGTTTCTGACAACGAAACATGACCATAGTCATAATTTCTCAATTTCTTCCACCCCCTCCCCCCCCCCCCCCCCCCACCCCTCTCCCCCTCTCTCTCTATCTCTTGCATTCATTCTCTAAAGGAACGTCCTCTTCGATTTTGTCATTTCTATTTCAGTTTGCCTCAACATGTCATAGTTTTTTCATTAATAATGATGAGCGATCATAGTGATCATACGCGGCAGATCATGGTTATTGGATAGTTATCAACCATTTTATCTCTCTTTATATTTTGTTTATACATTAGTTCTTTCTTGTAGTTCATAATTATCATGTACTTTTCAATTTGCCCATTTCTAAATTTGTCCATCTTCATATTAATGACCACATTGCTACATCATACGGTATGTCATTAATGCTTCTGACAACGAAACATGACTATACATATTGTTTGTCCTCCTCTCTCTCTCCCCCTATACCACCCCCTCTATATCGCCCACCCTTTCTCTAGATATTGACCCTCTTCGATTTGTCCTTTTCCATTCGAGTTTGCCTCAAATGTCACAGTTTTTCATTAATAATAATGATGAGCGATCACGGTGATCATATGCGACCGATCATGTTCAGGGGATAGTTATCATTGGATATCTTCTCTCGTTATGACCTTTCTATATCATTTCTTTGATTCACGTCATGTACTTTTCAATTTCGTAACTTTCGTTTCACCTCGTTCTCTATATACAAATTACAATGACCATTATTGCTACCTCATACGGTATGTCATTAATGTATCTGACAACTATTTTCCCTCCCTCACCTTCATTCTCTCCCCATCTCTCTCTCTTTCCCCTTTTCTAGACATCCACCCACTTCACTTTCTTGTTCCTTCTTCCATTTTAGATTAAACCTAAATGTCATATTTGTCATTAAAGGGACTTAGTAACATTGTCCAAATCCTCACAACTCAAATTTGAATTCTAGCGGTTCCTCATACCTTGTTGTTTTCGTATTAACAATAAAATCATGG
This sequence comes from Echinarachnius parma, assembly GCA_037951105.1. Classification (NCBI taxonomy): domain Eukaryota; kingdom Metazoa; phylum Echinodermata; class Echinoidea; order Clypeasteroida; family Echinarachniidae; genus Echinarachnius; species Echinarachnius parma. The sequence goes on along the minus strand of JBAMJV010006332.1, from coordinate 4,905 downwards.
GACAGGTTTTGGTGTTCAAATTTCCTTCGTTACAAAGATTTTTTCGATTGAAGTGTTCAGATAATAAATTATCCGTTGGATTTTCGAAACCGTGTGCAAAGCTGAGTGCAGTGAGTTAGTGAATATCACTTTGCATTTTTTGCTCATAACTCGGCCATATACATCCATTTAACTTGGAATTTTCACACAACAACTTTTTGCACATGTCAACAAAGTTACTAGATCCCTTTAATTTTCTCTCTCTCCTTTTCTTTAATGATTTATTTTTCTTTCTTTAGATATCCCACCCCACTTCAAGTTCTTTTCCGCCTTTCTATTTTAGATGATCTCACATGTGGCTTCAATCTATTAATAATGATGAATTGATCTATAAAGCCCGGCGCAGACAGAGCCGACTCGACCCGATCCGACTGGTTTCAGTCAAGCTAGAGTCAGTTTCGCTCAGTCAGGGCCGATCCACATGTTGAATCGGCCTCGAATGACCTCCGACTGGCACTTGACCGGAAAAAACCGGAGTCCTGAGCAGCGCATACTGAGTTAATCAGGCTGAAAACCAGTCGGATCGGGTCGAGTCGGCTCTGTCTGCGCCGGGCATAAGACAACGAAACATGACTATGAGTTGTTTCCAATAATTATTTTTGTTCCTTTTCCCATACCCTGTTATTAAGGTTGTTTATAATTGTAATAATTGTAAGTCAAATAGAGCCGAGCATTCTAAACTAGCAGGTGTTTATTTTCAACTAACATAAAACTTAAGTTTGTTTTAGAACTTTAAAACCAGTAGAAAACATACATGTTAATGTTGTTTCAACGTACTTTGTTGTTATTTTAGTTTGAATTTCAATATCAAAATGCATTCCTTTAGTTATCTGGTCGAACATAATTAATGTTTTTTAGAAAACCCAGTATAAAACAAATACTTTCAGACTAGCATGGGTATTCCAGTTTTAATGTACATAATTGTTTATTTGTTGGTATTTTATAATTGAAATTTAATTGAAATATTAAAATATCTTCTTTTAATTTTCTCGCCTATTAACCCTTTCAAAATTCAAATGATTGATCAACAACTAACCAATCATTCAACTGTAATTCTGAACTTTTTTTTTTCGCTCACTGTAATTTTCCTATATCAAACACCTTAAAATCACTCCTTACTTCTCACTGATGTCAATACTTTCTAACGTGTCATCTAATTTTTCATTAATTACGACGATTGATACGAGTCAGCGAAACATGACTGAATCGTCATGTATTGTTGGGTGGTTCTCACAGCTGGAATCGCCATTTCCCGTTGAGCCGTCTGTACAGAAACCTCAAATGATTATTTATTAGAAAGTATAAATTGTTTTAAATATTATGTACAGCAACAATAAAGAGAACTGATACTACTAATGAAACACATATCAATATTATTGATACTTAGAGTGATGATGGTGATGATGATGATGATGATGATGATGATGATGATGATGATGATGATGATGATGATGATGATGATGATTAATTAATTATTAAAATTAAACAAAATGATAATTAGCAAGGAAAACAGATTAATACATTCATATTCTGGTGGTGGTGGCGGTGTGTTATGTAAAATACATTTGTTTTGTTCATTTTAAAGTAATTTTAATGTACTTCTGTCAGTTTGTAAAATGCATGCGGTATTGAGCGTGAATTTACAACTCGGATCAAATAAATTATGTTGGACAAATCCCCGCGTAAGATGGCCATGACAGTTCGATTTTTCGATCACCTTACTCGGGAAGAGAACCAAGAGGGCATGTTTTAACATCGAACTCACCGTAACCCTAGCATCGCTTTCACTAGGGGGTAGCTAAGAGGGGCCAAGGAGGGGGAGGGGGGGGGGGGGGGGGGGTTAACCCCCACCAATTTGGGAGTGCTTGTCCCACGCTTGTTTATATAAAGCAATTTTAACACCAGTTATAGTTATGGCAAATGAAAGCCAAATGTTTTGTATCGAACTATAACTATAACACTAGTACCGCTTTTACTGGCATAGCCGGGAGGGGCCGGGGAGGGAGTGTCCCCCTATCGATGTGGACAATCTTCTAACCCCACACTGCACCCCTGAAGATAGAAAACGATTTGAACAACAAAAGAGCCAAACTTTTTGCATCAACTCACAATTCGTTTCCCTAGCACCGCTATCACTGTGATAGCTAGAATGGGGACCAGGGGCTAAATAGGGGAACAACACCCCCCCCCCCCCCCCCCCAAGGATTCGGGAATGATTGTACCTCACACTGCACCCCGGTTATTGGAAACTAATCTAACAACGGCAGTTATAGTTATGGCACAATAGAGACAAACGTTCTGTATATAAATAATCGTACCCCTAGCCCCACTTTTATTGGGGTACCGCAAGTGGCCATTGGAAGGGGCATACCGCCACCGATTCAGAAATTCTTGTACCTCACACTGCACCCCCTGTTAATAGAAAACGATTTGAACACCACTTTAAGGTCGGATTTGAGTGATGGACAGGCATCATCTAGTAGGAACTCCACTAAAATGATTGGTTATAAATAATTAATATATCATGGCCCAAGGATCATGGCGTTAATATTAATTTTTGAATGAACGCCAACATTATAAAACAACAACAATAACATGGCCACTTTTAATTATGACACGAGTCTTAGAGAGTCCAACGTGTTGTATCTAACAATGTATTCGTTACCCTACCATCAATATCATTGGCGCTGCTAGCCTAGAAGGGGCCATGGAAGGGTGTTAACCCCCACCAATTCGGGATTTCATTTTTGTATCCCACACTGCACCTTCTGTTACTAATATAAAACGATTTAAATCCTTCTTGTCATTCTCGCACACGAGATACGAGGGCACGTCGAACTGATCGTATCGTAATCCTAGTATAGGACATTAGTGTCGTACAACTACAGGCCACATACAACAGCGGCGTAGTCATGGCTAAAACATCGTAGAGGGGGGGGGGTATAGGGTGGCAGCTTGAACAGGTTTGTCTAGCGAAGGGCACCAGAGGGGCTGTACCATGGCTGTACTTTATACACGCATTTTTATGATGACAACTGACAAGAACATTCAAAGAAGGTCTTCAGTTATTTTTGTAGATACTTAAAGGTGCACCTGTAAAGTGTCAGATATTGCCCAAAATGACATTTCAGACTTCGATCCTGTACCAAAATCATTGTACGACATGTCCGAATGATATGTAAAAGTTTCATTGAAAAGAACACTGCTTTCCTGGTTAAAAAGGCGAAAATATGCGTCAGCTTTTACAACGAATTACTGTATGACCTCCAAGAGGTTAATGACCGTTCATTAACGCTCTTGAGCTGAATGATAGATATCGTCATACTTAAGGGGCATTTGAAGAAAAAAAAAACTATTTTATTCTTCTCTTACCATAAGCTAAACAACACGGTAGAAGAGAAACGAAGAAGCTCCAAGTAATTTTCGTGGAGTTATACACTTTACAGGCATCCCTTTAACATGTTTTATATTTACCTAAAAATGGCATAATTTTGCCCGCGTTTCCTTTTGTCCATATTTTTGTCCCCGAAAATTGGAGGAGGCACCTGGGAAACAGGGAAACGTGCCTGCAGCCCCCCCCCCCCCCCTCCGTAGCTACGCCCTACCACTTTCCCCATATTTAACTCCCATCTGGGTTGATCCTTGCTATGCCCCTTGCATGTGCTTCCATTCACTATCGATGGGAATCCATTCCCCAAGGTACAGAATTCATGAATATATAAAATAGTAGATCTATATACATTATTACATTACGAATGTTCACTTTCGGCTGTTTGTCAAGGTCCTGGATGCTACATCTCTTATGGCCTAGTCCCACTATACCGTATCTCCTACCGTTCCCTTTCCGTTTGACATCCGGAAGGTACTAGCAGAATGCTGGCAGGAAACGAAAATGATGCGGACCAAGTTCGGATTGGAGGATACTAGGAGGATACTTTTGTTTAATTCGGCTTTATACGTTTCGCGTGAAACGAAACGCCATGGAACTTCAACGTTTGCTAGATACTGACCATGATGATCGTTTCGCCCATTTTGGTTGGATAGGAAATGAGATACTCTACAGTGGGTCTAGGCCATTTAACATACTGTATTTAAGTCGGTTCAGATTTGTAAATCAGACGCGCGGTGCCATCTTACTAACGCCTTGCACACGGTGCGAAATACACACTGACTCAGTGTTATGTACAATATGTAGTGTGCACACACGCTAGCCTAGTTACGAATGGTGAACCGCGCTGGAGCATCGCTATGCATGTCAATCTTTGAATTACGCGTTCACTTTTAAAAGGAATTTTTATCTTGTTGATGGTGAATTTCTGTAAGACTATACTTCACATGGTGAACGTATAATTATGAATAGTTCTGAGAGGGAAAATACAATTATTACAGAAAAACAAATTACATTATTTTAATAAGCATAAACATATCGTCACATTCTTTGTAGAAGATTGGATATATATCGGATATTAATTCAATGCAATAAATAAAAGTCATCATCCTTACTCCTTAAAGGGATCAAGTTGTCAAATCCACAAAACTTTGTTAGAAATCTAGTGGCTCTGTCATACCATGTTGTATTCGTATAACCAATAGAAGCATGGACCAGGTTTTTTTTTGTGGAAATTCCCCTTTCGTTAGAAAGATATTTACAATTAAAGTGTTCAGATTTTAAGCTATCCACTGGATAGTCATAACCGTGTACAAAGTCAGTGCAATGGGTTAGCACATATCACTTTGCATTTTAGCGCATTAATCGGCCATATAACATCCATTTAACGTGAAATGTTCACACAATACTCAGAGGACATATCAGATCACAAAACTACACATTATACCAACCATTCATCACTTGCTGCACTTACCAAC
>JBAMJV010006331.1:0-26439 GCA_037951105.1 Echinarachnius parma | reverse complement strand
AGATTTCAATCAAACTCGGTACCTGTATCATAAAGAGTCAACGTAGCCATAACATGTTGGGGTCATGAGGTTGAGGTCAAGGTCACGGGACTCATTATACATGAAAAAAAGCTTGTAATACCAAAATCTCAAGAACTAAATGTCAGATTTCAATCAAACTTGGTACCTGACTGTTTTTTAGGGAGCCATCAAAGATTGGGATCATATGGTCAAGGTCACAGGACTCAAAATATAAGAAAAATTAAATCAGTGCATGTTGATTTGGGCATATTAAAATCGCGTGATAGCGGAGGCATAATTTTCGATTGCGCGCAATCGAAGATCCATCTAGTTTTTTAATACATTGTGAACATGATGTATTATGTTTCAATTTTGTAAATGATTTGAATAATTATGGATAATGAACTAAGGTCATTCAGAAAATTATTGTCCAAATCTTTAAATGTTCGAAATAGAGGATACTGAAAATTATTAAGCTTATTGTACCGTATGTTTCTTATGAATGTGTGAACTTATTTTCAAGTTTTCTAATGCCCTTGGAAGTCACATTTTGTAATGTTACTTATGAAAATGAAAATGTACAGAAAGTAGCTATATAGGAAGTTGATGAGCAAACAAGACTGCCATATGAGTCACTTTTTATTAATAACAGCTCTGTATTTGTTTCTCAAGAGGTTTGGTTTAGTATTCTTTTGCTTTCAAGTTGTAAGTTCTACTTATTCCATTGATAGATAGATGGATCAATTGTATGATTTTGTGTTTTTTTCCCTCGAAATAATTGCAGTTTCATCGAAGAACTGAAGTCTTATCTGGAGGAGCGATACAACACAGGGTCGCCACCCCTAGACTGGAAAACTGGAGAATTTCTTATTCTGCACATATATTACAAGGTATTCCGTTAAAATATTCATGTATAATATATTTGGAAGACAAATTTTAACCCCTTGACTACGGGAACCGGGTGGGCTGTTCATTAAAGTAGACTGGAATACACTAGAGATGTAATTTTACATATCTTTCATTCGTGTCTGATACCATAACTTTTTTTAGCTTTCATTCATGTGCTTTATAGCAAGTAAAACATTATATAAGGTATTCCTTAGAGAAAAATAAGCAGAAATTAACAAAATCAACCATTTGTGTTTTTGTTTTTTTTAACAAATATTTTCTTATCATTGATCATAGCTAATATTTATTATTGTTGATTAATATTACCTGATTTGATGTTTAAATTTGATATTGTGTTGTTTATATTTCATAATATCTTTAATTTGTAATCCCCCTCAGAGCCTCATCAACTTTCATGACCTACTTCCTGGAGGAATCATCTATGCCCTTCTCATCTTCTACATCTACTTCTCAGTCCGTAAGTGTGACTTTTCCAGTTCTCACAAATCTACATGTATGTTAATGAATGCTTAAAGGGTACCACTACCCAAAAATAGTATTCTTATAAATGAAAGGTAACATCTTTAGTAGTCCATTCCATCAACAAGTTCAGAAAAATATGTTTCCAGAAGAAGAAAACAATTATTTGAAAACGCATCACCATTCTAAAGCATGCGTTCATGGGTCTGCATGTACGAAGAACGAATCGTCCGGGATTCTATTGTCTCCAAACGTACGCGTGAATAGAATTGGCGCACTCGCAAATGTGTGGCGCGTACGGAACCGTGAAATAATAATGGTTTCGTAAGTGGTGGAAATTAATTGCATTGTTTATGAATTACGCAACCTTTTGCAAAATGTTGGGTATCTATTTGATATCACACAACGGTACCAAACATATATATAAGTATGTGTTGTTCTTTGCCTGATGGTCCCCTTAAAGTAGATAGATTTAATTTTCCATTGACAATTTAAACCTTCTTCTGAACATTCGTTTTGTTATAATCAAAATTTATAATAAAGTATGCCACAAAGAAAATATGTACGCATAAATTCTTTTCATCAATCTACTATGTACACTCAAAACCAAAATATGACACTCCTTTCAATCTTTAAGAAACAAAATTAAATCTTTTCCACAGGACTATCTATCTAAGAAGAAGAAATGTATTTTTATTGATGAATAACAATTTATATCGCTTGTAATTTCTTACTCCAGGTAAGATAGAGATGGTGAAATCCAAGTGGGGTCTGGCTTTGAGTGCAACTGTTATGTTGGTCCTCTCATGTACAATGTCAGCTGGTCTCTGTATCCAGTATGGTGTGGAACCAACACTGAATGAGGGGTAAGATTATATACTGCTTTATACTGGATTTAAATTGAGTTGAGTTTAGATAGTATGAGATGATTTAAGTTAGTGATCTTGCATGTACCAACAACAGGGCTCGACACTATCGTTTGCCCGGTGGCCCTGAGGCTAGTTAAAATGTCATAAAAATCAAATGTTAGTGGCCTGCTCGGGCAACTTTGAGTGCAACTGTAATGTTGGTCCTCTCATGTACAATGTCAGCTGGTCTCTGTATCCAGTATGGTGTGGGACCAACACTGAATGAGGGGTAAGAAATAGAATACATATTGCTTCATATTGGATTTAAATTTATTAGAGTTTGAGTTTAGGTGGCTTGAGATTATTCAAGTTAGTGATCGTGCATGTACCAACAGCGCTTATCTGGACAAGGCCCCGAGGCCAGTTAAAATGTCATAAAAATCAAATGTTAATGGCCAGGGCCCATATTCATGAAAGCCCACTAGCTTAGTTCCTTGCTAAGTCTATTTCGGATGAGGTCGCTAAGAATTAAACATAACATATTTTAGTTGCAAACTAGGGTTAACTTAGTGGGTACCTACGGCTTACCCATCTAACCCAAGTGTAGGGACTAGGAAAACTTTTCATTGCTCAATAAACTGCACATCAAAAATGCACTTAGCAATGAACTAAAGCTAGCGGGCAGTATGGTACATGGAACCAACACTGAACAAGGGGTAATATTTCCCACTGCTTATTTTGCCGGGCGAGAGTGAGGAGGGTGTAAGTACTAAGTACACTTTTGGCTAATAAACAGAATTCTTCCTACCATCTTGTAGTCTTCTCTGTTTATACCAAATGTTTAGATGATGGTTAGTTCTCATTTTGGGAATGTTTATACAAAATATAAGAGAGCTAAATTGGGTTTTTATAATAAAGGCTCCCAAACTTTTAACGTGATTAGGTGGTGTTTAAATGTTAGCGATTATAACCAACATTGTTCCAACGCATAGCTGTGTTTTCTCTTATGCAAAAAAAAAAAAAAAAGAGTTCCGGACATTTATTGTGTGCATTATTAACTTAGGAACAAATCAATAGATATTCTATGAAAGTCTACTGACACTCCAAGGGTAAATGAAGATGATATTTATTGTTTTCCTCTGCAGGGAAGTGTTTCCATACATCATTATCCTACTTGGTTTTGAGAATATTCTGGTGCTCATCAAATCTGTCACATCTACTCCTATGGACCTACCAGTTGAGCTGAGCTTTCTGGATCACTTTTCATTCAATCATCGATACATAATTTGAAAAATTATAATTGTTTTCATTCTTCTGTTACCACAAGCCAAGTAACAAGGTACAAAAGAAATGAGAAAGCTCCCAAGTTACTTTGGTTCGATTTTTTTTAACAAGTTATTTGATCGTTTAAATTAATTATGTATTGTTCTCTTCTCCAGGGAAGTGTTTCCGTACATCATTATCCTGCTTGGTTTTGAGAATATCTTGGTGCTCATCAAATCTGTCACATCTACCCCTATGGACCTACCAGTAGAGCTCAGGATTGCTCAAGGTTAGAATGTTTGGGCTTAAAGTGATCCATTAACTTTGTAGGATTTGTCCTAAAGTGATTCTTCTGATTAATACGTGGTATTTTCATAGAAAAGGAAAACATTTTACCTAGTGAAAAAGTTAAAATGGTTTTTTATCAGATTTTATCCCCGATCGTTTTCGTAAAGTATCTGAATTCAGATACTCTTGACTATGATGAAAAAAAAACGTTCCGAAGCGCTTTCCAATCCTATCTAGTATCTCCATAATTAGGGAGACATTTGATAAATCAAAACCCATTTCATTCTTCTGTTACCATTATCCAAATAACAAGTAGCAGTTTAGTTGTCTTGCTGCACAAAGATCCTAAGTTGATCTTAGCACTAAGATGGTCTTAAATATTATGGAAAGCCATTAGTGCCTTGAAACAGTTTTATAAAAGTTATGTTGAAATGCATAAAATGTTGATTCAAATCATATATATTTTCTAATTATCAAAGAGATTCATAATCTTCAAATAAAATTCATGAAATCTCTTTGATTATTAGAAAATATATATGATTTGAATCAACATTTCATGCATTTCAACATAACTTTTACAAAAAAAAATTCAAGACACTAATGGCTTTCCATAATATTTAAGACCATCTTAGTGCTAAGATCAACTTAGGATCTTTGTGAAACACCCCCCTGAGATATGTTCATGTCTTGATAATGTTCAACAAAGTGTCACACTTCCAGGCTATTAGACAAATATACATGCACTCATGCCTACTAATATTTCACCTCCACTTCAAGCAGTTTTGCATTCTGACCTCCTACAATGATACCAAGTACCTTAAGGTTTTGTAATGGTTTTGTTTTACACTTATAATTTTGCCTGAGGCCACTGAAATTAGATATTAGTCTCAGATTGATTCGTGGTTTGTAATATGAATGTTTGGATATTTAGATTTGTAAAGCTTCTAACATATCATGATTTAAAAATTGACACAATCAAGTTCTCTGCATGTAGAATTGATTAAAGTTCTGTATGCAGTAGGTACATATTTTGACAAGTTTTTGACAACCTAATACTAGTACTTTAAGTGTGTGTAATGAGCATTTCATTATTTTGTTAATAATTTCTCCCCAGGTTTGAGTAAGGAAGGGTGGTCCATCTCCAAGAACATGTGGACAGAGATCTTCATCGTGGTCGTTGGACTTTTTACTTTTGTCTCTGCTGTTCAGGTAATTTTAGATTTCTACTTGTTTGTTTATTCGTTTGTTTTTTTATTGCTTTATTTTAATTTCCTTGATTATTTCTTTGTTAAACTTTTTGATTCAAACTTATTTTGTATTGCCTATGTCCAGTTGAATTGCCTTATGACATTTTGTATTAGCAAAATAATAATTGAAAAAAGTAAATATTCATCTTGGTACATGTAGTGTTACATTGTTTGTGTTTTATTGCTAATTTAAGTGATTATTTGTTAACATATTTATTTTCTTGATCTTATTTTTTCAAATGTGGACAGTTAAATTACTGTATACAAATTCATATTAGCAAAAGTAATTTTTTTATCTTTTCTTGCTATATTTCCCAGGAATTCTGCCTGCTTGCTCTGGTGGCCATGTTGTCAGATTTCTTCCTCCAGATGATGTTCTTTGTGTCAATCTTGGCTCTAGACTTCAGAAGGCTTGAGGTAATAAAACACTTTTCCGATGTTTTCATATATAATGTAACCCAACAACCAAATCTTTCTTGAGCATGATTAAAGTACTTTAATCGTAACAGATGGGCTTTTCAAAATAGTAAAGTGGTGGCTATGTGATGATTTGTTTTTTTGCAGATGCTGTTTTTTGTGTCAATCTTGGCTCTAGACTTCAGGTAAAGGGGAATCAAGTTTATGTGAAATCCTTGATTGTCATGTATTCCAATTACAGACTTTTTTTCATAAACATAAAACTAGAATTCAAATCCTAGCTCTGTCACACCAAAGACCATGAAAGGATACTGCCTGTAAAATGACAAAAAGAACCCAAAGGAAGCAGAGATTAGCAATACCAATTGTACGGTCTTTACAGCACAGGAGAGGATTTTGAGTTTGATTTTTTCTTGTTTTTACTTTACTCTATTTGGTTCTGCAGATATCTGATCTGTACAAGTCGGGTATGATGCAGACGATACAGGACTCCCCCGAGGGGGTAGGGGCACCGCCCCCACGCAACGCCCACCGATTCTTCCTCTCCCCCTTCTGGGGGCAGCCGATTGAAGAGCCCCCTGCCTCGCGCAACCGTATCCCCCGGCGACTCCGCGTCTTTAACTTCTTTGCGAGCATCAGGATAATACAGAAGATTATCAAGGTAAGTTAACCCCTTGACTACAGGAACCGGGTGGGTTGTGTACAAAGTCTATGGAGATTTTTTAATCTCGTAGGGAACGGGTTAAAGGTGGTTAGAATGTTTTAATCAGATGCACGGTGCCATATTGCAAAATAAAAATACACACTGGCTCAGGTTTATAGGGTGGTATTCTTATTATTTTCCTAAATCTCTTCCCAAATTTTTGCCTATCGTATTTGCTGGTGTATTAACCGCACCTTTTTTTTTTAAAAGAAGAAAAAAAAGGGGGTGCGGTTAATACACCGACAAATACGGTAAGTCAGGAAGTTAGGAAGTGTGTAAGAAGGTCAAAATTGGTATTCTAAAATGTTTGCTTAGGAAGATCTTAGTGCAAATTAGTAAGCTTTTGGCCACGCCCACAAGGCAGCTGTGAGTCAATGACTGATATTGCTTCATTTACAAGCATCCATTTAAAAAGGAGAGGGAAGCTATAGCAACTCTCATTAAAAAGATGCATGAAAGATGTGCAAATGCACTTGCTGTATTGTCTTTGATCTGCACCATGAAAGTGCAGTGCACGCTTTAAATTTCTGCGCTTAGGCAGCCCCCACTGATATTGTAGGTCACACTGCTATGTTTTGTACACAAGAAATGGGAGTTAGGAAAGGGGTCAGGCTGTGCAAGAAATTTTCCTAAATTATTTCCTAAATTCAGTCTTATAATTCCAATATCTTCCTAAGTCGCTAATTTGCATAAATTCCCGCAAATTCTTGCCTAGACTTTGGGGGGAAAAAAAGTTAGGAAGAAATTTAGGGAGAATATTGGAATACCACTAAGGACAAAATCATGACATAGGAAGAAATTCTGATTTAGTGCACACAAACTAGCCAAGTAACAAAATAATGTAAGACCGCCCTTTACATCCCCACGAGTGGCAATCTTTAATGTCCTAAACAAATCATTTCTATACCAATTAAAGACCCCAAATAAAGTACCTATTTCTTTTTTCCTTTTTCACAAGATTCAAGGTTAAAGCCAAATTAAAAAGAATGTATTCATGCTTTTAACAACAAATATTTGTAATGCTGTTTTGAGTACTTCTAGTGGACTCAGATCTAACATGACACAGCCTTTGTCACAACTGTTATGGAATGCATAGCAAATCTACATTTATTTTTAAAAAAGGATTTCATTCTTTGTCTAAATTTCTTCATTTTTATTTTTTGGGTGATTTATAGTATTTGTTTACGTTTTTCAGGGCACCCTAGCACTTTGGATCATCGTGACCTGCCTCTTTATCTACAAGGCTGGAATAATCAACTTCTTCATCATGAGCGGCAGTTATGGGAGCCCCCTTGAGTCATCGGCCATCACCCCCACCCCTTTGGACCCCAAACCGACCCCTTCACTAGCCAGTCAGGGGGGCTTTATCAACACCGTTCAGGACACGGCAAGAATCCTGTCAAAACTGGACACCATGGATAGCGACGATGGACAGGCACATGATGTCAAGAAGGTAAAGATGCAATTGTTTATTTTTGTTCCTAAGTAAGTGGCAAGAGACACTTGATTTTCAAGTTTTGAATAATTATTCAAGAAAATATTTCATAATCTTGCAACTCTATCAAAGTAGACCTCATATTGTAAGTGATTGTAGCATCAAGTAGTTTGTTGAACATTCGCTTATGATTTTATAACATTTATTTCCCGTTTATCGTAGGTCTCAAAAGATGATATTGCCACTTCATCCAAGGGAAGGGAAGGTGACAGTAAACGGTCTAATATTGGCAGCAAGATACGCAACTTCATCAGCCCATCGGCTCTAAAACCCTGCCGTGGCAGCGACTGTAGCGACAAGTTGTCGCTGTGGCTGCGACAGCGTGGCATGTGGAAGTTGTCAGCGTGGCACTGGCCGGCTCTTTTCAACAAGTACAACCTCAGTCTTGCTGACAGGTGCGACGCATTTGATTTTATTATCATCTCGGCTGTTATACACTTATCAATTGTATGACGCACCTCATGACCTCCGGGAATAGTGCGTCATGGTTGGGTTATTTACCACAACATTTTTTGACGCAGGTACCGTCAAGGTATCCCTTGGTCCGTCACATAATGATGAAAGGGGTGTGTCATTGTGGTAACATTTTTGACGCAGGTACCGTCAAGGCATCCCTTGGTCCGTCACATAATGACGAAAGGGGTGCGTCATTGTCAGTCAGTTTACCCGTCATGGTTCGTCAAAATCAAGAGATGGTGCGTCACAAAAGGGATCGTATGTACCGTCCTTGTAGTTGAATGGTCCGTCAAAATTTTGACACAGGGGTGCGTCATGGTATACCGAAATCCGACTCACATAGGACCAATGACGCACCGTTCCCGGGGGTCATGAGGTGCGTCATACAATTGATAAGTGTAATACTCAAATAGAATGTACGCTCCTGCTTTAACCAAAATTTCTAAAGGGAATTGGCTTTAAAATATCTGCAAAAGCATGAAGATCCCTTTTATACTCACACAAATTACTCTTTTCCATTGCGAATGATGATGATGATGATAAGATGGTTATGATGATGATATAATACTTGATTTAAATCAGTGCAAAAGTCAAAATATGAAAATGTCTTTTTAATTGCCTAGGGCCCTAGCCTGTAAAAGTCTTAATTTGGCTTGTTCATGAAAGTAAAGCAACTCTTAGAATGTTTTTTTTTGTAATGTAATATTTTTTTATGTCATTAATAACATACTCATCTACTGCAAAACAAAAAGAAGAATCTTTCTCTTTATTGTTTTAATTTCAAATCTTTATCTTCCACAAAATAATCTTTAATTGTATTGTTTTTATTTTAACTCTCACCCTAAAAAATAGATATGTGAGCATCCTGCCCCCAATCAAGCTCAACATCCGGATTGAGCCGGATCAGGCCATCGCACTCAGGCAGGATTCCGAGTTCCGGAGGTACGGGGCTACACCCGGCATGGGCCCCATCATAGGCAACTACCAGGGGCTGTATGAGGCCGATAGGTGAGTCAGGTCAAAGGTCAAAGGTTCATAGTTGTTATAATAATGGTACCATTCCACAGAGGAAAAATTCAAAAAGTATACAATGTTTTGGCCATCCCAGGCTTGGGCCCCATCATAGGCAACTACCAGGGGCTGTATGTGGCTGATAGGTGTGACAGGTCAAAGGTCAAACATACAATGTTAGCGTTAACGGTTGAATGTTTAAAGATTTCTAGGGAAAATGTTGCCATTTGCATTGAGAAAGGACTCGCCAAGTATGGAACACTCCTGGCTTGGGGCCCATCATCAGAACTTACCATGAGCTGTATGAGGCTGATAGGTAATGAGATCAAAGGTCAAATATCTAAGGTTCATGGTAAATTTTTCTATTTAAAAACATGTTCTTTAATAATGATGCCATATAGCACTGAAGATATACCAAAGAGTGCAAGAGTTGTAGAGTTATCCCTGGCATGGGGACCATCATAGGCACCTACCTACCAGGGGCTGTATGTGGCTGATCGGTGAGTCAGGTCAAAGGTCAAAATATACAAGGTTACCTATTTTCATGCAACCTTACTCTTTTCTCTATAGATGGGACCATGTTGCTGGGTATTATCAACCATTCATTGTTGGTCATACTCATGCTGCTTTTTAAAGGGATCTAGTAACTTTGTTGACATGTGCAAAAAGCGATGAATGGTTGATACAATGTATATTGTTGTTATCTGATATGTTCACTGGGTGTTGTGTGAAAATTCCAATTTAAATGGACTTTATATGGCCGAGTTATGAGCAAAAATGAAAAGTGACATTCACTAACTGATTGCACTCACTTTGTACACGGTTCCGACAATCCATTGGATAATTTGATATCTGACCGCTTCAATCGTAAATATCTTTATAACGAAAGGGAAATTTTAAAAACCGAAACCTGTCCCATGCCTTTTTGTTAATAAGAATACAACAAGGTATGAGGGAACCGCTAGAATTCCAATTGGATTTTGAGGATCTGGACAATTTTACTAAGTCCCTTTAAGTGTGCAATGCTCATTAACAGTTGTCAGGCACACCACAAACCCAGTTATCTATTTGTGGGACTATCTTAACTTATTTTCATGCCAACTTACTCATTTCTCTATAGATGGGACTACTACCTGACCATGATGCTGGGTATTATCAGCGGTGCCTTTTCGGTCATACTCATTATGCTGCTGTGTAAGTGTGCGACGCTCGTTCGCAGTCGACAAGCACGCTACAAGCCGGGTCGACGAGCTGACATCGTCAAACGGATCCAAGGACCGTGCGAGGCAGTGCCACAGCATCTCACTGGTCACGACCAGGTAAGAAGTGAATCCAGCATTCATTCCTCTTTAACTTTGACCAGTGAATGTTTTCAAGTGGACCGTTGATTAAAATGAAATGTATTTTATCAATGATTTATTTTATTTTTTTCAGGATTTTTTTTTCTAACTTGGGGTAGATGTTAGTGCTTGAGTTTAAAGGGGACCACCATGCAAAGAACAACACAGGCTCATATGTTTTGGTACCAATCTTTGGTATTAAATAGATGTCCAACACTTTGCAAAGGGTTGTGTTATTCATAAACAATACAATTAATCACCAACACTTACAGAACCAACAGGGCCTTATGGTTCTGTATGCGCCAAACGTCTGAGTGCGCCAATTCTATTTCAACTATTGCCTTTCATTTATAAGAATATTATTTTTGGGTGTTGGTTCCCTTTAAGGATCATCAGGATCTTGGATGCACACAAGGGGAACCATCCTAAACTTTTATTAAACTACTGGAATTTTCAAGTAGACCTTTGATTTAAATTGTGATTCACTCAATTTCTTGTATATATTTCATTATATTTCATTAACTTCCTAGGAGATTGAGTGTTTTGTTACCGGAGGTAGGTGGATCGTCAGTGCTTGCATTCAGGGAGACATAAGGATTTGGGATGCTCATGAAGCAAGATGCGAACATTATATTCCAAGGACAAGGTAAATTATGTTTCCTAGGGATGTATTTAATCATTTCTTTTACTTGTTTCATGGGTAGTAAATTGTTTAGAAGTTGCATTTGTATTTTGTTGAGGTATTATGATGTTAAATGAAATATGAATTCATTAGGGTGCATTTATTTGTATATATATTTATTGGTCAGGATGATGCTGAAGTATGGAAGAATAGAGAGTAGATATGCATGTGTCCGTGAACTTTGATGGGGGTGATTAAACAATTGCAATATATTTTATTCATGACAGATTTTCAATTTTCCTTTCAGGAAGTTCCTTTGTTAACTTATTTGTTAATTATCCATCCTTCCCTGGTCTTGTTTTGCAGAAATCGTCTGCATCCCAGCAGTAGCAGTAGTAACATCCCTACGCAGCCGCAGTCACCGACACAACCTTTGCATACCTCTGGCTCCTACCCCAGTCCCCTAAGCCCCATGGAACGGGATGCCTGCAGTGCCACGTGTGGTGTTGCCAGTGGAGGTAATATGTCACGACCAGGGAGCGCAAAGGATCTCGCGAGTCACTTCACGTACGAAAACATCCCACGTCAAGGAAGTTCTACGGATCTTTCAGGTCCTTTCAAATACGACATTCCGCGCCAGGGTAGTGCCAAGGACCTATCGTTTCACTTTGGCGGCTCGCCCGACTTCAACAGCGGTTTGCCCCACCCTCCGAGTGGAAAGGATCTAGCATCTATGCAGAAAAGCGGCGCCGAGGATGGTTATTACGTCGTGACAAATGGCGATGAACATAGTGCCCCGGTAGCGGCAAGAGCAGTAGGATTGGGAAGGCATCCTTCACAGTCGTCCAGCCGGAGCTCTGGGGTGGCGAGCAGCGCGGAGGATGACCCCATGTACATTCAGCAGCACCAGTTCACAAAACCTCGCTCTCAGTCCATCCTGTCAGCCGAATTCTCCCAGATGGACCTGTTTGGTAGCCCGCCTGACCGAGGGGGAGCAGAGGGGGGAGGTGCAACCCTGCAGGGGGGCGGCGAGGGGTTCTATGCACCCCTTGGAGTAGGTGCAGGAGGAGGGGATGGACAGGCGTCTGCGGCTGCAGTGGTACCCACTGTGTGGTGTTTGGCATGCCAAGATGAGATGGTGGCTGCAGGTTGCAGTGATGGAAGTGTCGAGGTGAGTAGACTCATTTAACTCTTAACTTTTTACTTCTCTTTCACCTTTTCCTATTCGTTTTCATTCTCTCTTTATCTCCTACTCCCTCTCTCTATTTTAACTTCTCCTTTCCCCTCTTCCCTGTTTTTAGCTCATCCGGCCCGAAGGGCCCGATGAGCTTATGCCATGCCGTGGCGTCCGTCGTCCGTCCTTCCGTCCTTCCGTCCTTCCGTCCTTCCGTCCGTCCGTCCGTCCGTCCGTCCACAGTTTTCAAAATGCTTCTTCTTCGTTATTTTTCAACCGATTTTGATTCTGATTGTTTCATAAGATAGGGCTAGGAGGGGGATTTAAAACTTCTACACAGAATCGTGAAATTCATTATATATGCTAATTTATGCAAATTTATTCGAAATCACAAAAAATGCTTCTTCTCCTTCATTTCTTGACCGATTTTGATTTGGTTTGCTTTATCTGGTAGAGCTCACTTTGGTACACTAAACTTCTACACAGAATTTTGAAATTTTTCTCCATTAATTAATTATGGTAATTTATGCAAATTTATTCCAAAAATCACAAAAAATGCTTCTTCTCCTTCATTTCTCGACCGATTTTGATTTGGTTTGCTTTATCTGGTAGAGCTAACTTTGGTACACTAAACTTCTACACAGAATTTTGAAATTTGTCTCCATTAATTAATTATGGTAATTTATGCAAATTTATTCCACAAATCACAAAAAATGCTTCTTCTTCATTTCTCGACCGATTTTGATTTGGTTTGCTTTATCTGGTAGAGCTAACTTTGGTACACTAAACTTCTACACATAATTTTGAAATTTGTCTCCATGAATTAATTATGGTAATTTTTTATTTATTTATTTATTTATTTATTTATTTATTCATTTATTTTTATTATTTATTTATTTATTTTTTTTTTTTTGTTTTTTTTATTTATTTTTTTTTTATTTATTATTTTTTAAATTAAAAAAAAAAAATTTTTTTTAAATTAATTTATTAATTTTTTTTCCCATGTCCCTTCTGGGGCGTCAAATCTATATTTTTTTCACTCTATTTTTTTAAAATTAATTTTTATGTCCCTTTCAGGGCATCACATTTTTATTTTTTGACCAGTTGAAAAGTGTACCACATGAAATTTGCGATATTTGATGTTGCGAGATGCCGGATGAGCGCTACGTCATTGACGTTCTGGTTTCTTCATCCTATCCTTTATTTTCTTCCTTTACCCTTCTCCATCTTTTATCTTCCCCTCATTTTCCTCTCAATTATCTCCTTATCCTTCTTCTTATTCTCCTTTTCTCCACCTCTTTTTTCCTTCCTTCTTGTTCATATTTTTTTCGTTTGTTTGAATCGCATTTCAGGTATGTAACACAAAGTCTACAATTTATCACATTAAGTGAATGCTGTCAAAGTTTTGGTACTGTTTAGTGTGTGTGGTGTTCAATATTATAACAGTTGTATTATCATTATGATATCATCATCATCTTCATCATCAACATCTACCATCAGTATCATAAATATCTTCATCATCATCATCACTGTCATCTCCATCGGGATCACAGTCATTTTCATCACTAATTTGTATTTTTTTTTTTTTCTCATCATTATTTCAGTTGTGGAGTAGTGAGAATGGACAGCTATTGGCGTGTTCATCGTACCGTGGGGACCAGTCCCAGCCGGGAGTGACGGGGGTGTGCTTCAGTCGCAATCTCCTCATCCTAGCCAGGCTTGGTGGCAGCCTGGATTTCATGCAGATATCTGGCTTCCACAGTGGAGGAGGTGAGTTGTATATTCGGTATACATGGTTGTTTATTTGTTTATATATATATTGTATACAGTGTCTCAGGGCAAGTTAACCCCTTACTGCCCAAAAGAGCAGCCGAATTGAAACGAAAGAGCAGAAGAAGAAGGAGACCCAGACAATATCAAAAGATCCTCAGTAATTTCTCTACAGAGTGCTGTATCAATGAAAGCAGGCATGAAAAGAAGCCTACAAGACTCACTTCTTTTTTTTCCCCTCCTGATATGTTGATTGTTGTAATGCAGAGTTATTTGGCAAAACTTATGTCTTGAAATTGGAATGTTGATTTCATTGTTTTACAACAAAACTTCATAGGCATTTTCACTGCCTTATAGAAAATGTACTGTGTTGATAGATTTTTGTTGATTTCATTTTAGTTTTCAGTGAAGTTATTGCCTCATAGAAAATGCAATTTGATTATCAAATTTGTTAATTTTGTCTTAATTTTTAGTGTCAGTAAGTTACGACAGCCGTTACCAATACCCACCCGTCGTGCACTTAAGTCTTCTGAGATCGGTGCAGGCCCACCAACAACCAATCAACACAATACAAGCCAATGAGGCGCAACTTGTCACGGCTAGTCCAGATTATACATTAAAGGTAACAATCAGCTTTCTCTAGATTAATTTTTCATACAATATTGTTTTATTATATGCTTCTGTCATGAAGGTGTTCTTTTTTATTCCCACCAACAACCTCTCTTTCACCTATTACTTTGATAAATATTGCTATTGTTATAAGCATTTCATTATCATTATTCTTAATTTCATTATTAATGTTTATTGACGATGTTCCTACTCAACTAATTATATATAATACCTCCACTACCGCTAGTACTGTAACTGAGTGAATGAACAAAATATGTAACCTCCATTTATAATCCAATTGTATTTTCTTTAATCACAAATTATAGTTACAAAGTGTGTATCTCAGTACAATCTCTCTATTTTATATGCTAAGTTTTTTTTTTTTTTATATAAGTATTTTAATTTATCTTATAGAGAGTCTTGCAAAATATACTGTGGGCGATTTTTTGTCTTTCATGTGCACATAGTTTATTTAACCCCTTGACCAAGGGAACCGAGTGGGTTGTGTACAAAGTCTATAGGGATTTCATAAACTCGTAGGGAATGGGTTAAACGATTACTTGTTAGACCAGCATGCATTTCTATTTTATGCGCTTGTTTTCTTTTCTTCTTCTTTCTATGCAGGTGTATACTCTGAATGATCTGAACTGTAAATTCACCTTGAGGGGGCACGCTGGTAGTGTCACATCTCTCTATGTAGATAAGGTAGGTGGTGTTTGTCAGTTGGTTTGTCTATTTGATAATGAATTACAGTCCAACCTGTCTTAGCCGTCACCAGTCTATAGCAGCCATCCCGGCCATTGTGGCCACCAAAAGTGATCCCCCAAGTCCATAGGCGTACCGAGGGGGGGGGGGATGTTTGGGGTGTTCAAACACCCCCTTTTAGCGAGAAAAAAAATGACTGTTTTAGGTTGTTGTTGTTGTTATTTTATTATTTTGGCGTTCATTCAAAATGAATATTTACGCCATAATACTTAATTATTATTATTATAAATTTTTTTTTTTTTTTTCCATCATTTTTTATGGAGTTCCTACTTCATGCTGCCTGTCCATCGCTCAAATCCGACCTAACGGTGCATCATCTGGTCAGTCCGGCACAGTACATCGTGCAGACTGTTTTAGGTATTCAAACATACCCCAACTATGCCACTGAATAAAATCCTGGGTACTTTTTAGTGCAGTTTGTAAAACCTTCTTTTAATCTCGTAGACAGGGCTAAACAAACCCACTTGCCTGCTTGCCCAGGGCCCCCAAGGTTATAATAATAATAATATAGCATTTATTGTGCACCATCATTCTAGTAAAGTATTATGAGGTGCAGATGGGATGGAAGACAAATAAAAAATAAATTGGATAAATAAATAAATAAAATCTAGTTAACTATTGTGAGCCGCAGATGGGATGAGAGACAAATAAAATTAATTAAATCAATAAATAAATAAAATCTAGTAAACTATTGTGCGGCGCAGATGGGATGAGAGACAAATTAAATAAATTTAATAAATTTAATAAATTTAAAAAAAAATTTTTAAGGTCATTTAAAACATTAAGGAAGGGCAAGGTGACACAAAATTAACTTGCCTGAATGATTTTAAGCGGTGTCCAAAACTCATAACAGATCATGCAACACTTAGTAATTCAAATATTGTGTTTACAAACATATACCGTAAAACTCCGTGTATAAGACGCACTTTTTTTCCTTCGGAAAATTTTCAAATTGGGGGGTGCGTCTTATACACAGGTACAGCCAAAAAAAAAAAAAAAAAAAAAAAAAACTTTTTTAAATTTTTTTTTTGGGACACCCGGTAGTCATGTTTAATGCATATTAAACTGGTCATGGGCATGACAAGAGCTTTATATAAGGGGGAACATTTATCAAAATATACCTTTTTCCTACATAAATTATAGTGGTTAGCAAAACAAAATGCAAGTTTTTAAGCAGTAACACTGCTACTAATTGAATATTCAGATATTCATGAGTAGCAGCACTCATTTAATATTCAATTTTCTAAACAGTGGTTATACATTTTTCTCAACAAAAAAGTTATTAATGAATTTAGTATTTTGCATATTTAATGAGCATTGCTACCTCATGAATATATGAATATTCATTAAAAAAAATAGTCTTAAAAAAAAAAAAAAAAAAAAAAAAAAAAATTTTTTTTTTTTTTTTTTTTAATAGAAAGTTGGGGGTGCGTTTTATACACGAGTGCGTCTTATACACGGAGTTTTACGGTACATTATAAACTTTGTTTATTTGTGATGCCAGTAAACATACATCAAGTGTGAAATTGTGATTACAAACATATATTTTATATAAACTTTGTTTATTTGTGATGCCAGTAAACATACTTCAGGTGTGATATTGTGATTTATTATTATAGGCATTAACATTGGAAAAGGCTCAATGGCAATGAGAAAACTTTGGGGGGAGTAGATATTGCTGTCGGGCAAGGAATTGTTAATTCCCTAGCCCCACCAGGCAAGTTTTAAGCCGCCTTCGTATAATGCCCGGCGCAGACAGAGCCGACTCGACTGGTTTTCATTCCGATCGGCTCAGTTTTCAGTGCCTCGCGACACACATATTGCCAGTCGAGAGACAGTCGGATGCCAGTTGGGGTCCAATTCTAGCCTGATTAAAACCAGTCGGATCGGGTCGAGTCGGCTCTATCTGCGCCGGGCTTTAGAGTATTGTTATGTTCCGCTGCATCTCCTGGAACCAGTGTGCGAGGGTCCACATGCCCTAGGGCAACAGTGATGAACTTCACTTTTGTGAACCCTGGCCCACATACTGCTTCCCCCTATTTCTCTTGTCTCAGTTGAAACTTGTATTTTTGTACACTCAGTACAATCTCTCTATTTTATATGCTAAGTTTTTGTTTATATATATAAGTATTTTAATTTATCTTATAGAGAGTCTTGCAAAATATACTGCTGGCGATTTTCTTGGAACCAGTGTGTGCAGGTCCACATGCCCTAGGGCAACAGTGATGAACTTCACTTTTGTGAACCCTGGCCCACATACTGCTTCCCCCTATTTCTCTTGTCTCAGTTGAAACTTGTATTTTTGTACACTTGGCATGTATGTTAATATTTGTGTACACTGTACTATGCTTATTGGTCGAGTAAATAATAATAATAATAAGTAAGACCTATATATTTTGTGTAGATCCCTGCATTAATATTTCAGCATAAAGTATACTCTCTCTGCAAATCATCTGTAAAAATGCATTATAATTTTTAATTGCCCTCTGTTTATCATTCATGTCAACAGGATCCATATAACTCAATCGCGAGCGGCTCTGCGGACGGACTCGTCAAACTCTGGGACACGTCGCGGGGCGACATGCTGAAGACGCTGAAAGGCGCAGGAAGCACGGTGCTGAGCCTAACGTGCACGCCGCAACACGTACTGTGCGTCAGTATGGACAGCAAGCTATGCGTGTGGACGAGAGTGCAGGGCTGGATGCTACATGTCATCCAACTTGTGAGTATATAGTACCTGAAAATAGGTTCTTTTCTAAAACATTTTGTGAGTGTTTCACTTGATTTTGAATCCATGTGAAAGTACAAGTTCTTAATGAGAATGTAAAACAATGTAAAAATGTATTTGTCCTTATTGAAGGGACTTTTGAGGTTATTTCTCTGGACAATTGCGCTTCACGAAAATGATGTCTATGCATCTACTGGGCTAGTAATGGCAACGATGCTGTGTCCACTCAGTGAACACGCTTTCCAATTTTAGTTGGTCAAGAATTCGGCTTTTGTTTTAATAGATTTGACAAACTAATAGATAGAATCATGTAAATGTAATGCAGTCATTTGATAATTCAACAATATTTCTCCACCTTCTAATCTGTACAGCATGTTTTTCAAACCTTACAAACCTCGACAAGTATTCAGTTATAATATACTTAATGATTAATTCCCATTGATTTTAGCATAGTATATAGGGAATTCAATTCAGTTCAATTCAGTTTATTAATTTCATAAAACATAATATGTGACCTTACACCACAATACGACCAATAAGTCGGGGAAAATGATTATGCTGATTTTTACATGACATTACAGTAGAATTCATTACCTTTAAAATGGTATATAATTCGTCATATTCAGACAAGGCAAACCCTCTGAAAATTAGCGCCAAAGATTTGGAAAATGGCTGAAGCAGTTTTAAAACAAGGGAGAAATTGGCTACTTTAAAGATTGGCGTCCATTCAAGCGCAGTATATCTAATAATTTGTATTCGAGGAAAAAACTTATTTAAACGTGATTTCTGACGATCAAAATTTTACAGAATGCAGATTAAGATACCTTCATTCAAGAAATACAAAAATTCTAAATTTCATATTTTAAACCAAATTGTACTATTTCAGCTAATAACAGAGAAACTATCTCCGCGACATAACGGTCGTTTTGTGGTGTAAGGTCACATATTTACAATAATAAAAATGTGGAAATTACAAAGAAAGCTGATGGCTTGAGAAGAGTAATTTCCTGTATAAAGCATAGTATAAAACAAAAACATGTACAGAAAAAACATAAAACATAAGTATAAAACATGTTGATTTAAAATATTTTTAAAAAATTAAAAAACAAATCAAAATACCAATATTACTAAATAATAAATCAAAAAATATATGAGCAAAACAGTGAAAGAAAAAAAACATTTATATGTATATAATTGAATGTCAAATTTACTGTCCTCATTTCTTTTATTTTTGTTTGCAGGATCGAGGGTGCAGTAGTAGTGTTGCATCATTGAACGACAAACTCATGATTACTGGAGCTCAGGTATTTATTATTTTTCATCTTTCGATATTTATTATTTTGTATGTGTGCTTGTGTGTGTGTATGTTGTTGTTTTTATCTAGAAACCATCTTAAGCAAGGAAATTTCCTTTGTAATATTGTCTTTTTCCTTTTTCCTGTATGTGTTTGTGTATGTTATTGTGTTTTTTTGTATTTATATTCGTATAATGCAAATTAGAATAAAATCAGGAAAACTTTTTTTTCAGTGACAAGCGTATCTCGTTGGAAAATTATCGTCGTCATCCCAAACCTGTTTCAAATCATCTGCAATGTTTGTTATGCCTCTGCAACAAAGTGGCCAGAGGTATTATTTATTACTTGTTTTAACTTATTCTCTATAGAATATCGTCTGTCATGTTTGTTTTGTGAACTGATAAACTAGCCGATCAGAGAACTTTATCGCGGTGACAAGATTGTCTTGATAAAGAACATTATCATCACCCAATACTCATTTCCAATGTTTGCGATTTTGTTTTAATTGATTTTCTCTTTACCATTTTGTTACAGAGCCAATCAGAGAACTCAATCTCGCTCTTTGTTGATCATTTTTTGTAAATCGGCTAGGATGTTTGCTTTATGAATAGTTAAATTAATCAATTGTTAAATTAGTCATTTCGTAATTGTCTTTTCGCAGGGATATCTAGTCGTTTGGGACATTGTAAGTGGCGAGCCAATCAGAGAACTCAATCTTGGAGACAAGCATGTGTCGGTAAAGAACATCCTCGCGGTCGAAAACTCACCATCCATTGTCTGCGACTTTGGCAGCGAGCTCAGGCTCATCCAGTTTCCACCTAGTTTGGAGAAGATTGACTGAAGGAAAGAGAGGATAGACTGAAGGATTAACTTGCTGAGAATGAAGGAAGAAAGGAACAAGGTGGAAACACGGACAGAAGAATGCTGAAAAGGGTGTAATCAATGACAGTGGGGTTGCTTAATCAGTTTCCGCCTAGTTTGGAGAAGATTGACTGAAAGAAAGAGAGGATTGACTGAAGGTTTAACTTGCGTTGATAGAAAGAAGGAAGGCAGAAGGGAAAACAGGTGGAAACATAAAGAGAAGAATGTAAGAAGAGAGTGTAAGCAATGACAGAAGAGTTGCTTATTCAGTTTCCACCTTTTCTAGAGAAGATTGACTGACAGATAGATGGGGTTGACTTAATGAATAAATTGTTGAGACTATGAGTAAAAGAAAGGCAATTAGGCAAATTAGGTGAAAAATTGAAGGAAGGAGAAAAATAAGATGGTAAATAGTGTAGTCAATGCCAGAAGGGTAGCATAGTCAGTCTCCATCTAGCCTAAAGAAGATGGAATAAAAAAGAAAGTATGTGTTGGTCCAAAGCAGGCCTGGTCCGGAGGCATGAATGAATTGCCTAGACCCAAGAATGGTAGAAATAAAACAGGAGGAAATGTATAATTATGTGCATACTGACAGTGCTCTATTAAAGTTAGCTCTGAGTCGGGGATTATCAGCAAATTTGCTTCAGGCCGCCAACATATCATTAATGGCAAATTTCACTTGCCTGACTGGGGAGCTAGTAAAACATACTTTTAAATGCAAAGAGAAAGAAAGTGGCCATCTTTGTGATAACTACATAGGAGGAAAGAAAGAAATTTGAATTTTTGCAATGGCAAAACTTTTGAATGTTGGCATCAAAACATATAGAATGTAGCTTGTACGAAGGAAGTGTTGTAAGCTGCAACTCATTTCAGATTTAATGGTGAATTAAACCTGAAATAAAATAAATAAGGGAAAAAGGTTGAAAGACAATGAATAAAAGAACTATAATATGTTAAACTATGTTCATATGGATGGGAGTTTTGGGCAAAAAAAAATGTATAGCTCATACTTCCTGGTGCTATTATAATAGATGCGATGAACATATATAAAGTGAAGATTAAATTAAAATAAGTAGGGAAAAAGCGAAAGTACATTATTGCACAAACAAAAATCCTGTTGAAAACGTTTGCATGTTTCATACAGTTTTGAGAGTAGAAGTTAACTGAGGATAACTTAAGATTAAAAACTCCCAAAGTATATTTCATATCTTGTATTCATTATGTGCAATATAATTCAATTATCCAGAAGGCATTTCCAAATCTATCATGTTATGCCGAGTTAATGAGGATAATAAGTTATTTGAACCTACACGTAGCAAGTTTTCCCTCGTAGTAATTTGTTTATGAATAAAATGTTTTGCTTATTTGTCTTTACATTGTTATGTGACAGCATTGTAAAATGTTTTGTCCATATGTGTTACACTGTTGCCGTGTTACTGGTTGAATTTAATCTAACACCTTTTTAATGCACACTTAGGCAGATATTTATTTGCAGTCTAAATAGTCATAATTTTCAAACTATGCACAAATTTGTTCAATGTTGATTTCACCTTGAATGAACCTCTGTTTTAGTATTTTGGTATAAAACACTTTTTTTTTGTAATAAACTACAGCCAAAAATATCTCAGACTCATACCACAGTGGGCTTTATGTAAAGCAAAAATGGGGAGGGGGATCACAACCAATTTTACAGAATGGCATTTCATATTTTATTCAAGACACGTACCTATATAGATAAAGGATGAATGTAACAACATGTAGTAAATGGCGTACATCACACGACCTTGTTAACTCCATCTGTTTTATGACTCTGGTATGTGACTCAGATGTTTTTACCATTTGAACAAAGTTAGTGGAGACATGTTTGTATGGATGTTGCTTCTGGGTGCACCTGTTATAACACTTTCCAATGCAGGGTAGGAAATACACGGGGGCTGAGGGCGGCTTTGCCTCCAAATTTTCCAAATAGCCCCCTGAAATGAGTAGGTAGCCCCTAAAATTAACGTAGGGTATTATGGGAAATATTTTGTGATATCCATCAGATTGAAAAAGTAGCCCCCTAAAATTAAAAATTAATTCTTTCCTTGTTCCAATGCTATCCCAAGGCAATAACTCCAGACAAAGTAAATATAGACGAGCTGGTAAAATTGACAATTTTTTTTTTTTTTTTTTTTAGTCTGCCAGGGGATCATGAATGTTCAGATACCTGTTTGTTGCTGACTCAAAGTGATACACATAAATGTGTACAGGTGTACAAGATAAGGGAATAGGGGGCTGCAACACTGTAGGGATGCACCCCTCCCCGACCCCACCCCTTGAAATTGTTATTCTACCACAGATCATGATTTTTCATATACCTTGATATCTCTGACTCAAAGTGACATGCACAGGTGTACAAAGTTCGGGACTAGGGACTAACCCCCCCCCCCCCCCCCCCAACAGGAGTGGTGAAAATACTAATATTCTGGCAACATTTTGCTAGCATTGCTGGGTGATTTCTGATTGAATCCCCAGGGTGAAAGTTCAAGGCATGGTGTGTAATGTGCAATTCCATTGCATGGATGATTAATGCACCACATGTATCTGTTCACCCTGTTCCCTACTTGATGTTGTATTCCCCATAGAGTTTATACAGGACCCATTAGGTTCCGGTAGGCAA
Source organism: Echinarachnius parma (assembly GCA_037951105.1). Taxonomy (NCBI): domain Eukaryota; kingdom Metazoa; phylum Echinodermata; class Echinoidea; order Clypeasteroida; family Echinarachniidae; genus Echinarachnius; species Echinarachnius parma. The sequence continues at coordinate 3,521 of JBAMJV010006331.1, read as the reverse complement.
TGGTTTAATGCATCATTTATCACTTATCTGTTCAACTGTCATTATCTCTCTCTCACCTCCTACTGAACCATATCATATGTTAATTTTTATTATTGAATATTGATTTTAAAAAAGTGAAATGCTGCATCCAATTTCCAAGAAAGAATACTACATGTATATCATAGATATAATATAATTTTGAATTTGTAGCAAAATTTGTCTGCTACAAACTGTAAATGTGGTTCTCGTCTCTATCTCACCGACTGAACTATATATATGTTTACAATGAAATTGAACACATGTTTCTATTTCTCTAGTTCTCACCGACTGAACTATATATATGTTTACAATGAAATTGAACACATGTTTCTATTTCCAAAAAGGAACGCCTTTTTTTTTTATTATATCAATTTGAATTAGAAAACTTGTCTACCAACAATCTGCTCTTTCTTATATAGCTCTCCATCTCCCCTCTGACTGAGCCAATATATGTTTATGATAAAAGTGAACTTCTGTTACCCATTTCCAAGAAAGAATACTATATCGTAGACAAAGTGTAATTATTATAGCCAAATGTGTCTGCTACAAACTGTTTATCTGAAGTTCTCATCTAAATCTTGCCCAGACTGAACCATATACATGCTTATGATAAAAATTAAACTCCTGAAAACCCATTTCCAAGAAAGAATGCCATTTTATATATCTAACATTTTAATTTATAGCAAAATGTGTCTGCCATCGACTGTTTAAAGGGACTTAGTAACATTGTCCAAATCCTCAAAATAAAATTGTAATTCTAGCGGTTCCTTTATACCTTGTTGTATTCGTATTAACAATAAAATCATGGGACAGCTTTCGGTTTTTCAAATTTCCCTTTCATTACAAAGATATGTATGATTGAAGTATTTAGATAAGAAAATCTCCGGGCGAGATTTTCATCCCTGTACAAAGTGAATGCAGTGAGTTGGTGAATATCACCCAATATCACTTTGCATTTTCGCTCATTACTTGGCCATACATTGTCCATTTGACCTGAAATTTTCACACAATACCCTGAGGACATATGAGATAACAACAGTATACATTGCATCAACCATTCATCAGTTTTTGCACATCTCAACAAAGTTACTAGATCCCTTTAAGAGTGGTTCTTGTCGTATATAGCTCTCTATCTCGCCTCTAACTGAACCATATATTATATGTTTATTATGAAAGTGAACTTCTGCTACACATTTCCTAGAAAGAATGCCATATGGATGTGATATCATTTTGAATTTATAGCAAAATGTGTCTGCCACAAACAGTTTAAGTGTGGTTCTCATCTCTCTCGCCTCAGACTGAACCATATATATATTTATGTTAACAATGACGTTGAACACATGTATCCTATTTCAAGAAGGAATGCCATTTTATGATTATATCAATTTGAATTAGCAAACTATGTCTGCCACAGGCTGTTTAAGTATGGTTCTTGTCATTTATACATCTATCTCACCTAAGACTGAACAAACTCCTGTAACCTATTTCCAAGAAAAAATACCACTAATGATATTATTATCATATTCCAATGAAGAACAGATTACCTTTCCATGTTTATAGCCCATTCAAGAGTGATCTTGAACTTACTTAGGCTGGGATATATGGAGAATGCATATTATACCAAATATAAAATAGTCTTGAGCTAATGAATGTCTTGCAGTATAATTTATTATATTCCTTTCCATGTTCATATTGTATCAATCAGCAAAAAGAGAGAACTTGAATATAACATTTTGATTAATGTTGTTGCAATGAAAATACATAAAGATGCTTAATTTTTCAGCAAGGGAAATAAGTCAGTATAGGTTGTACATCTAGTTTAAGTACATGACATGAATCTTTGTACTTGTTTAAGCAAACCTGTGGAAAAGAAGTAGGAACATATTAAAACATAATTTGTTTTTCCAAAAAGTGTGCCATGTCTTTCTTTCCCTTTCCATATGTAATGCCTTTCCTTATGGGTTGATAGTACAAAGTTTGTTTGTACCTAGAAATGCACTTGTGTTTCTCTGAGATGGCAATTTAATGTAATGAACTTGTTATAATAAATTATTGTTTTTTTATGACATTAAATATGAATATGTATTTCCAAGAGCTCATCTTTTTCTCTCTTTGTTGTTGTTGTTGTGTGTACAGTGTTCTTTGTTCGTTTGTTTGTTGTTTTGTTTTATTTAATTTTTTTTTTTTTTTTTTTTTTTTTTGGTGGGGGGAAGGGGGGGGGGGTTGCCTCTGGTAATTTTTCCCCATCAACATTCAATTTCATAAGAGGTAGTACATACATAACAACTTTGTGCATACGAATAAAGAAAACTAAGACACACAACACACACACACACACACGCACACACACGCAGTTCAAAAGAAAAGAAGACAATCTTATAAAACTTAAGTTCCGCTTTTCCTAGTTGCCGATTATTTATGTTAAATAGTTATTACATTTTGGATATAATTATGCAAACTGGATTACCAAACTAAGGTACATGTACCGGTAACCCATTTACACTCTTGAGTAGAGAGCAGTCATGTAAATTGAATGTCTTGCTGAAGGCCATAAAAACAGGGTTCACACAGGGCCTGGAAAACGTGGAAAGTCATGGATTTGACTTTTTTTGTTTTCCAGGCCCAGAAAGTAGGGGAAGAATGTAACATTATCTTTTAGGTTATGGAAAGTCATGGCGTTTAATTAGATCTACATTATTTTCCTCATTACTGAAATACAAATCACGATTTTTGAACTCTATTTTGGTACAAAAAGTAATGAAAGAAGGTCAAAGAATCTTGTTTACGTATAGTGGTGAACAGTCTGGGAAAAGTCATGGAATTCTTGCTGTAATGGTCATGGCAAGATCATGGAATTTGACTTGAAAATAAGTGTAACTATATGAACCCTGTAAAAGCTAGCACATCTTTCAGATTTGAATGGGGTCGGTCGCCCATCAGAATCGTGCCACAAGACCTCCCGGCATAGAGATAAAAATGTTAACCACACATTGATGTATGCTCCCCAGGTTGTTGAGATAGTGCACAAGATAAATGTGTAGGTTTGAATTGTAACCTACCTGATGACGGTACCACTACCTAGATACACCACGCTCTGCCAGTGTATACTGTATGTTATTATTACTAGATGACTCACTGTACTGGTATGTCCCCGATGACAATAAATGAAAGGACAGCGTGTGATGCAATGTATTTACACTGTCAATGAGTGGTGCTTAGCATGGTCGTGGACTGATTTAGGGGGGGGGGGGACACCACATGATATGAAGGGCACACCTTGTATTTCTTTGTTTTGACACAAATGTTCCCTTCTGTTTGTATTGTTTTGTGAAATTATAGGGGTAGGGGCATGTGTCCCCCCTGCCCCCCCCCCCCCCCCCCCAGCTACACCATTGCCATCAATGTTTTCATGTAGTTGAGATGTGGTGCATAGGCATTTGGAATGTGTTATAGCTATAGGTAGATTGATGGAATATATGTGTAATGAATGGAAATCAGCATGG